>JAVJIX010000001.1:1490000-1770000 GCA_036785185.1 Paratrypauchen microcephalus
TTTAGGCTGAGTTCTTCTCTCAAACAGAAAACACATGGTAATACGGGAAATACAGGAAATAGTACATTGTGTTTTTAAACTCCATACACCTTCACTAGAATCATTTGGATCATTTCTTCCCTGGAATTGTGAATCTCTACTGATCTAAAAGTAAAAGGAGCTGTTATCTTGAAAAACTACTGCTTCATGACATCACAAGGTGGAACAGAGCTTTTGGAGATGTAGACAGACTAAAATTAATGGAGAATTAACGTTTTTTACAATCTGATTTTATTATTTCAGTAATAAAACAAGTTGTTTTACTCACCCATAGCACTTTGGTGTCATATGGAGCATTTCCGGAGATGTTTTAGATTAGCGATCTCCGTAACGTGAGTTCTCGGGGCACAACGCTGCAGTCACCAAAATAACACAAACTTTAGCACTTTTCAAATCATAGAAGCTCAATGTCTTAGTCTACACTTTCGTTTGAGTCAAAAGTGGCCTGTAATCCGAGATTTATCCATAATTTACAGCTTTGCGTTTCATGTTTGGGTCCCGGGAGCTGAGAGCAAAATAAGCTGTGACTCCGCACATGCGCACTGGCGTCCTCATCTACTCGTAACTATGGATAAATCTCGGATTACAGGCCACTTTTGACCAAACGAAATCGTAGGCTAAGACATCGAGCTTCTATGATTTGAAAAGTGCTAAAGTTTGTGTTATTTTGGTGACTGCAGCGTTGTGCCCAGAGAACTCACGTTATGGAGATCGCTAATCTAAAACATCTCCGGAAGTGCTCCATATGACACCAAAGTGCTATGGGTGAGTAAAAAAACTTGTTTTATTACCGAAATAAGGCTCAGATTGTAAAAAAAAACAAAACATAAATTCTCCTTTAAAGGAGGCTCTAACCTATCTGTGTCCTTCTCATTTGCATTCAAGCAACAAGGCCCAGAATGAGTTGTTCAGAGAGATATTTTCTGACTCTGACTGTGTACATGTGTCTTTCTCATGCACTGAGTCTTGATTTTGGAGCAGGATTCATTTACAGTATTAGGGAACCATTAAGGCACCATATAAAAGCATCAAGAAGTACCATGTCATGGGATCTTTAAGGATTACTCAAATATGTGTGAATGAAACAAAACTCCAGGTATGTTTTTGAGGTGTGAACATTCTAACATGGTTAAAAGCTCACAAGAATCCATTTTGTGTGTAGGACCTTTACAATCCAGATGCAATTTGGCGCTACGCTGTTAATTCCTGCATTTTAAGTTCATAGCATTTAATTTGCAATAGTTAATTAGTTTCAGACCCCTGTGGTAAGCTTATGTGGCTGTGTTACACTTTAAATGAGTTAACTTTTTCATTGCTCAGTGCAGTGCAGAATATAAATTGTTGTTTACTCACAATATGCAGTTATCCGATTATAGATTTGGTCTAGTACTTCCGATAATGCGCAAACTATGGCTGACTATAGTTGTGAGGGTGTAGTGTAATTAATCACAATTTTGCACAATTTCATAATGAATTAATATTTTTATTTTATTTGTCTATTTGAAATTTAAATAAAACAGCTTTCAGTATTAATTTCCTCAACATAAACAATAGAGACTTTTAATCATTGCCGATTAAAGTCCAATTAATTGTTCACTGCAAATTACTAGCTATAGTCCTGCTTCAAAAACCCATTTTCGAACCATCATAATGAGATTATTTCAAATATATTTTATCGGTTTTGTGTATTTTTCCGCCCATAGCGTTGAGCTAATTTGCGCCTCAGTTCATTTGCGGCTGCGTTTCAACCCAAACCTGTTCCGCTCAAGCAGATTATTCATCATTTGTCGTTCAGGTTTGTTCAGATTGATCCTGGATAATTGCATTTGCTTTGTGCAGAAAATGAGATGAATCAACATTGGTCAGAAAGCTGGCTCAGCTTCACACAAGTGCTTTAGTGCGTCTCGTTGCATTCAGAAAAATACAAAAAATCAAAACTATTTAGACTATGATTATACATTTCAACTCAATTTTGTTTAAAATAGCCAAATAATGCGTTCTAAAAAATGTGTAACTACAGAAACTACTGAAAAATTGATCCAAATGTTAAAATTTGGTTCACAATTTGTGTTTTTGATGATCAGATTTCTTTTGAAAATGTAAATACACACCAGAAATCTGATTATGGGGTTATCTGATTATTCTAGTTATGTGTTTTTATATGTACCCACCATTTGCCCCAGGTGTAATGAAGGATGGGTAAATGCAGAGGACAAATTCCCCAATACAGGGACAATTAACAATACACAGATGATGTTAAGGTACCAAACAAGCCTAAATATGAACTGTAATGAAAAATAAACTACTTAAAGTTGGGGAAAAAAAAACCTAAACTCTGCCCATAACCACACTGTAAATAGAACGTCTAAACTGGGCGGTACCTGGAGGACTAAAGAAGAGAATGAGGGGAGGGGCAGTCTTTTGTGATGTCACCAACTACTGTAAATTATAGAAACTTACATTTTGACCAGGTACTAAAAGTTGCCAAAAAATGACAGTAGATAATGCTGCTAAATCACCATATACGCAGTTAAGTTGTGAAAGTGGATTTAGTGTTTAAAAGAAACAAAATCTACATATACAAGTCAAACGGACAAGTCTAAAACACTTTTGTGAAGCTGACTCAATAGTAAAGTTTGATTTTAAAGTGTGTTTTTGCCTTATTTGCCTTACCATAGACTGTATATATAAATGGACATAGCTAACCTGCTAATCGTTCCAAGTACGTTTTTTTATTCCAGCTCCAATTCACTTCACTTCACTTCTCTCCATAACTGCTGGCTCTTCATTTTGACCTTAAAATGTTCTTATTAACCCGCTCTACATGATCCTGGTTTTTATTTCGCTATTTTATCTGTAAATCAATTCCTATTCTCGGCTCTAAATTCACCCCTACTCCTGCTAGCCTCGGTGAGCTTCATTCGACTGGAGCTGATGGGTAATCTTACACTCACTTAGTCCACTTCTTTATACGGTCTATGGTCAGAACCCCATGCGGTGTTTTTAGTGTGGAATGTGAAAACTTACTGTAACTAAAAGGAAAATTAATTATCCAAAAATGTATACAGTTAGATTTTAGATTTTTTATTTTAAGATGGGCCAATACATTTTTCACATAATGCTTTATTTTGTGTTTTATCTATTCTATTGTTTCCAAAGGGGCAGTGTTTTTCAGGTTGTGGTCATCTAAACAAATCAGATCAACAAACATTACAGAAAGAAATTTAAAGATGCACTCTGGAACTTTTCCAGTAGAGGACACGCCATTTGTTTGTCTCCGTGGAGATGTGTGTGAGTGTTCTACAATATGGCGTTGAAATGATCTGTTTAGCATTAATTATATAAAGGTTTCCGATATTATTATAGGTCAAAACTGTGCGATATTCTAAGAAAAGCCAAATATCTCCATGGAAACTAACATGTGGAGACTTTGCATGAGAAAAGTTACATGGTGCATCTTTAAACAGAACTCACAATTTGTATAACAAGATAATTTACCTCAAATTAATTTCAAGTTATAGCTTTCTACAATACAAAATCATATACAGCTCTGGAAAAAAATAAGAAACCACTGCAAAATTATCAGTTTTTTTCAGATTTTACTACTTATAGGTATGTGTTTGGGCAAAAGGTCCATTTTTGTTTGAGTCCATAAACTACTGACAACATTTCCCCCAAATTCCAAATAAATATATTATCATTTAGAGCATTTATTTGCAGAAAATGACAAATGGTCAAAATAACAAAAAAGGTACATGTTTTCAGACCTCAAACAATGCAAAGAAACAAGATCAAATTCATTTTAAAACAACATAATACTTATGTTTACACTTAAGAAGAGTTCAGAAATCAATATTTGGTGCAATAACCCTTATTTTTAATCACAGCTTTCATGCGTCTTGGCATGCTCTCCACAAGTCTTTCGCATTGTTCTTGGGTGACTTTATTCCACTCCTGGTGCAAGACCTGAAGTAGCTCATCTTTGTGTTTGTGTTGGAATTCAACAGACGCTGGAATGGAATGGCTGTAATACATGTAGAGATGCTGATTTTCAGAAAAATGCAGTGGTCTCTTATTTTTTTCCAGAGCTGTATTTAAAGGGCCTATATTATGCTATTTTCTGATGTTTTAATGTTGTTTCTTCATCAAAAACTCTTCTTCAGAAACATACCGCAGTTGTGTTTTTCATTCACACATTCAAAACACACAAACCCTTCACTAGACTCTTTTGGATAATTTCGGTCCTGGAATTGAACATCTCTACTGAAATAAAGGGGTAGCTGTGACCTTAAAAACTACCACTATGTGACATCACAAGATGGAACAGAGCATTTTGAGCTTTGCAGATATAGAGACTAATAATAAATGATTACTCAAACAAGTGTGAATGAAGCAAAACACAACTCCAGGTATGTTTTTGATGAGGTAACATAGTATGAAATGGCAAAATTGTGCATGAATTGAAATGCAGGTGTACCATTTTGACAAAGGCTGCCCTGTCTCTTTAAGATGTTGATGTTATTTTAAAGTTGTTTATATCCAAAGATTTAAAGGCACAGGTCCATTGTAACAGTTAAACAGACCAATACTGTAAACCGGACGCACAACTCAAGCACAGTCTCCAAAGCACATTGATTAGGCGACTAGTATTAATATTTGAATCTTATTTTCTATATAAACCTGGTCACAAACATAAATAGCACAGATTCAAAGTATTCTCTGTACAAGACTGTCAATGATGCCCTACAAAGCTACAGTGCAGTTAACTAAAGATATAGCTATCATAACATTGAAGATAAGTGGACATTTTAGGGTGAATTTTGGGTAAATGCATTTATAAAATTACACCAATAAAGACATGTTAAGTTACAATTTTGAAATAAATGCAATTCCTTTGGGAAATAAACAGTAATTTGGACTGTGGGGTCTATGTTTCAACCAAACCAGTGATTATATATACGTTATATATGTAATGTAAGAAATAGTAAGTTATTGTTGGGAGTTAGACAAATTTCCAAATTGATGTTTCAAAGGTATCCAAAATGAAAAATAAGTTTCACAAAAAATCTGTTAAAAGCTGTTGGAAAAATAAAATTAAAAAAGTTAATAACTGCATTTTCATTAGTTTCAATACTAAATCAAAGATGTAATGATAAGAAAGCTTAAACAATAACACATCTGCCCACATATTTTTGACAGTTTGCAAAAAATATCATCTGATTACCACCATTTTTGTCTATATTATCCACTCTTATGTTCCAGTTAACTGTGCTTTGTCTCATGAGACAGAATGGTGCTGCAATGGTTCTATTATTTAAAGCATAACGTGTGAGGTGAACTTACCATACTGTGTAAATGATGAAATTATGATTATGATTGTTCTTTCTGAGCCAAAAATAGAGACAAAATATGAATAACATACTAACATACAATATGGCCTTTGCCTGCTATTTGAATGTACAGCCTGTTTTAAAGATATGAGATATATGTAAACACAAGCATTTTATATTGGCTATAGATTCCAAGGACTCTGCACACTTTTATACAAGAGATAATTTGGGTTTTGGAATTAGATTTGCACTTTCATTATAGCTAATAGTAGCAGTAGTAGTAGTAGTAGTAATAGTAGTAGTAGTAATATTAGTAGTAGTTGTAGTAGTCTATGGGGAGCTCTGAGCAGCAGGAGTCTAAAATTGTAACAGGGAAATGCACATTATACACCCATTTGACTTGTGCTCTGCTATTTTTGAACGCTGCTGCTGCTAAACCACATACAAAAACAGTTTCAGTGAAAACCCCAAAATGTAAAACAAATGAGGCATAGCATTTTGACACGAGGTGAGAATTTTAACACATATTATCATGGGGCCTGTCTCCCTTATGGGGACAAATCCGTTATTATTAATATTCAACAATGCAATTTGAGGTTTATTATGGGTTAAGTATGTTAAGGTTAGAGTTTTAAGGCATTGACTGTAAATGGACATATCTAACCTGCTAGTTCCAAATAGGAAGTGAGCATGGGTGCGCTTCCAGCTCCACTGACTCCAGCTCCAATTGACTTTTTATTGAAAAAACACCCTTCAGTCCATAACTGCTTCTGTAAGGCTTGTCATTTTGGTCTCAAAATATTCATATTATCCCACTCTACATGGCCCTGGTCTTTTTATTTCTCTATTTTGTCCGTAAAGCAATTCCTATTCCCAATATGGATCTTGGCTACAAATTCGCTCTTATAGTGTCAGAGAGCTTCTTTTGACTGGAGCCAAACGCTATGACTGACAATATACTCCCTTAGTCCACTTCTGTGGATGTAATGTCTCCATAAGGGGTGGAAATCCAAAACTGCAGCCATTTCTTGTTGGCAGTGGTCAATATCTAGCAGAATTGCTTTGGCCCTGGTTAGTCCTAGATTAGACCTCGTTTAGCAGTGTTTGTGGGTGTTCTGTCTGCAGTCGATCGTATCCTGTATCTACTGTGTTTTAGACCTGGTTCAGTCTTGGATTACACTGGGTAAGTCCTGGTTTAGTTTGGTCCAGTCCACAGGGATCATTATCAGTCAATATATTAATCAGAAATGTTACAATGATTTCATTTAATGCTGGTTTGGGAATTAGCTGGTTTGGTGCCCATTGAGTTTGCATAAAAAGCATAAAAGCACTAGTGTCATAATGTCAAGCTTTAGTCTCTTAAATGTAGCTATCAAACTCTACTTCTGAAAACCCACATTATTACTTACTAAATATTTTCACACACAAACTTTATGGCTATGATTTCAAGATTATAAAATTCTGTTAGATTTATGCACATACACAATATTACAACTCTCCTGGTTCAAACAGGCTTCCCCAGGGACCCTGAAGAATGGGTCAAATGCAGAATTCATACTTCCCATATATGGGGACAATAAAATGTAAACATTTTAGACATAGATTACTCAATACTCTTTTCTCAATATATACTTAAATTCCTTTCAAAATAAAATACCTTAATATTTCTAATGCATTTTTATTGGGGGTTAACTTTTTTTTAAATACTCAAAGGTGCCAATTCTTGCTAAATGACTTGAGTTTTGTGATAACTTTCTTAAGCTTTAATGTTGCGGTGCTCTTGCTGTTCTTTCTAGCCATGGTATGGCGCATTCTTATGATGCATCCATGTTTATACCTTATCTTTAAAGGTTGCGTTCATGTTATAGAATGTGATGATGGCATGACTTCAGACGGAGGGCAGGGGCCTCACTGCTTTTTAAAACTAAATCCAAAATTTGAAAATCTTTGTACTATTTGTGAAGCGATTCACAAATTTAATATTATTCTTTGTTTGAGACTGGCTCCACTAATGTGCCACTTTAAACCTGTGAGTGTTTGTGAAATCCTTGAGTCGTCCAGGTAGGATCCAAGGCAAAGGAGAGATTCAATTTTGGACTGGGCAAATGTTTTTTTGATGGAATACATTTCACAGCTCATCCAAGTTGTTTTGGAATTGTTTAAGTGTAATTAGCTCCTCCCTTCAGATATAAGGCAGAGTCCACCAGCATCTGACCAGAACTGAAGAAGCAGCTTGGATGAGTTGCAAAACGTATTCGATAACAAAACATTTGTCCAGTTGACAGAATTGAATTTCTCCTTTGCTGTACGTCTTAGAGTCCTTTCATCTGACAACAATATTTGGGGTTGAATAATGGCACCCCCTGAAGCTATTTTGTTTATGTGTACTAAGATGTTGAACTTTGTGCCAATGTTTGTTTCATGTGGATAGAACCAGTAATTACAAAGATATTAACACAGAACAAGGTCAACAAATCTGTAATCAGTTAAACAGCAAACTCCAGGATAGAATGCAGACCTGTCCTCCAGCTCGGTGTTAGACTATAGGGAGTCTGCAATGTTGTGATATCACGTGAACACATCGTATTGGACATTTTTTCCTGCTTGCTTTTATTGTGAAAAGGTCCCACTCTCAGGATCTAAAGTGCCGCAGCCAATGACGTCTGTTTTCCATACTGCTCCTGAATAAATGTGTCCTTTGTGTTATTAATCATGACTCTGAGGGTTTCACTCGAACCACTTCACTGATTAAAGAAGGTAGTTTATTCATTATATGGTAATAGGCTCTAATGGTTCACTTGATAAACAGGTCACTGAATTACTTACTTAAAGAATGACAAATGTTAGAGTTATGCAAGGAAACAGATTACTTAAAACTAAGTCAAATATTTTATAAACTGTCTGTTGCTGGAGATTTATGGATGGGGGTTT
Source organism: Paratrypauchen microcephalus (assembly GCA_036785185.1). Classification (NCBI taxonomy): domain Eukaryota; kingdom Metazoa; phylum Chordata; class Actinopteri; order Gobiiformes; family Gobiidae; genus Paratrypauchen; species Paratrypauchen microcephalus. Next base: position 1,498,301 of record JAVJIX010000001.1, read on the forward strand.
TAATATTATGCTATTTTCTCATTGTTATAAATTAGTTTTGCCATCAAAAACATCTGGAGTTGTGTTTTGTTTCATTCACAAGTCATTTTAGGCTGTGTTTCTCTCTCAAATAGAAAACACTCTGTTCCATCTTGTCGACCGTGTTCAACATCTTCTCTAGAATCATTTTTGATGATTTCAGACCTGATACTGTTTATCTCTACTGAACAAAAGGTCAAATGTAGCTGTTAACTTGAAAACCACTTTTCATGACATCGCAAGGTGGAACTGAGCATTTTGAGTGTTGGAGATGAAGACAGACTAATAAGGATTACTCGTGTGTGAATGAAACAAAACACAACTCCAGGTAAGTTTTTGAAGAGGTAACAGCATTATACCATTGTTTAAAGCTCGCAAGAATCCATTTTGTGTAAACTTTAACCAGCAGACAGTAAAAAGAAAATCAATTTCATGTTAAATCTCAAGATTATAAGATTATGTACTCATGCAGTGTAAAATAATGTATTCCTGACATTTCTGTAGACATAGGTACATTGATATGCACATAATCTTACTAATGCATTGATTCTCAGACAGTTATCTTTCAATGAACAGAACAGGGGCTAAACCAGGTCCAAACCAGGATTAAATAACAAAAAATTTACCCATAACTAATCTCAGACTGACCTGGATCTCAACAAGAACTAAAACTAAGTTTGCATGCACACTATGACGTTCACTTAACTAGGACTAAATGATGAAAATAAGGACTCAACAGGGACTAGGACCCAACTAAGTCCATGTCAAGTTTCAGTCATTTTTAGATCAGTATTTATTTATTTTAAACTCTTAGCTGCTGTGCTTCCAAAACACTTTTAATGTTTTCTATTTTAAGATAATATTAAGGCGATAGTAACAAGCTTCAAGGGGGATTCTGTGGTCCATGAGCGCCCTTCAGTGGCCATAAAATGAAGTGCACAGCTGTATTAGAAAGAAAGAAAGAAAGAAAGAAAGAAAGAAAGAAAGAAAGAAAGAAAGAAAGAAAGAAAGAAAGAAAGAAAGAAAGAAAGAAAGAAAGAAAGAAAGAAAGAAAGAAAGAAAGAAAGAAAGAAAGAAAGAAAGAAAGAAAGAAAGAAAGAAAGAAAGAAAGAAAGAAAGAAAGAAAGAAAGAAAGAAAGAAAGAAAGAAAGAAAGAAAGAAAGAAAGAAAGAAAGAAAGAAAGAAAGAAAGAAAGAAAGAAAGAAAGAAAGAAAGAAAGAAAGCTATGCCTTTATTAGTCCCACAGTGGGGAAATTCCAGTTCTGCATTTAACCCATCCTGTTATTAGGAGCAGTGGGCAGCACATTACTGCGCCCGGGTACCATCTCCATGATCTTCTTGCTTCGGCTTGGTCAGGACCTAAGATGGAGGATTTTACCTATAGTGCATGTTTTGGGTTGATGGGGGGAAACCGGAGTGCCCGGAGGAAACCCACCCAGACACGGGGAGAACATGCAAACTCCACACAGACAGGCCCAGGTGACCCGGGGATCGAACCCAGACCATGCATGCAAACTCCACACAGAACGGCCTCGGATCTGGGGATCGAACCCGGAACCTTCTTGCTGTGAAGCATAAGCGCCAACCACTCAGCCACCGTGCTGCCAATTAGTTGTTGACTGTATGCTAAACTGTACTCACTGTTTCACCAGCCACATTCTGACCACCACTACTGGCTTTATTTGGTCCTGCATCAAAACTAAAACAAGCAAAGAGATTCAATTTGTACATTTTTCCCCCGAACACAACTCCTGAATTTAAAGGAGCATTGTGTAACCTTGCTGGTGAAAGGACTGTCAAAAGCTTTTCTCCCAAGAGATGTTATATATTAGAAGGTTCCGCTCTTGCTTCACAGCAAGAAGGTTCCGGGTTCGATCCCCGGGTCGCCTGGGCCTTTCTATGTGGAGTTTGCATGTTCTCCCCGTGTCTGGGTGGGTTTCCTCCGGGCACTCCGGTTTCCCCCATCAACCCAAAAACATGCACCATAGGTACCTCCAGCTTAGGTCCTGACCAAACCGAAGCAAGAAGATCATGGAGATGGTCCCCGGGCGCCCTAATGTGTGTGCTGCCCACTGCTCCTAATATATGTATATATATATAGGATGGGTTATAATGCAGAGAAGAATTTCTCCAGTGTGAGATCAATAAAGTCACTTCTTCTTCTTATTGCTTTGTCTGGAATGTTTCACAGTTTGGCATTAAACCTTTCTATCTTCATGGAGACCAAACCAGACCAAGTTACTTTTACCTGTGGAGATGCGACCCCACTCACAGTCAGAATCCCTGCTTCTCCAGGTATTTTGTAACTTGGGAAATCCCAGGCTGCTTTGCACGATCGTTCCGATCTGAAAGGCAGCCTGGCAACGAGGCTAAGCGAGGGATCCTGAACGGGGGAGCCAATCAGAGAGCGGGGAGGGGTGGAAAGATGGTGACGCGTACTACGCAACAAACGGAAGCGGGTCCACCTTCTCTCATATTTATCTTACACAAACGACAGTAATCGTTCTGTGCCATTGTTTAATCGTATTTTTGTTTTGCCTTCTGTTTTCGTGGAGATTGGGGAAAATGGTGGCGTTTCCTTCTCTTCTCCCCGGTCGTCGCTCTAACTACGTCATCGAGTACAACTGACATGATTGGCTATGGGCTACGTATACGCCAAATGATAGATATTCGTAACGCCCAAAAAACGGCCGTTGGCAATCGTAAACCACACCTCCGCTACGAGATATTCACTAGGTAGCCCCCAGACCATATATCACTTGTGATCTGGTCTAGTGTAAACCAGGCAAGTATTTTGGGGCTATACAACCACTTGTAATTGAATAAATGTAAGGTAGATCTGTTTAATGTCATATTGTGGAACATGCCAGGCAGAGCAATGACATATCCATAGAAACAAGCAGGTGACGGACCCCTAACCAAAAAGTTACACAGTGCACCTTTAACACACATGTGGTATAGGCTAATTTATTACATTCTGATTTTTTGTGAGGATGACAACATTTAAAGTATTCAGTAGTATTATATCTGATATTAAGTATTACGGGTTAATTCTGTCTTTTAGTTTTTTTTGCATTTCATTTTATTCGTTCTGCCTCCACCAGATGGCGATGCTGCTTGTGTTTTAGAAATAAAGACCCACAGGGTACCATTGTGCCTTGGATTAGGTTCTCTAAAATCTATTGATACTTTGCAGGACCATGAATTGATCGCAGGCTCCAAAAAATGTTTAATTCTATTCTGTATTTTTTCTTCAATTCTCAGTCTATCTTAAAACTTTTTTGGTAATTAAGTGTGCATTGTGTCACCGTGGTAACTGCTGAGCCTTCCACCATAGGCATACAGTCAGAATACCCCCAGCATGAGGTCACTGCAGCATATCAACACACTCTGTAAAATGTACAGACATAAACATACTAAACTCTACAGTGGAAACAACTGGAGGTATTTCAATGGAGAAACCAGAATGACGACGATCACAAAATATGAAAAATCAAGGTGCATTTGGCAAATGAGACCCACTCAAATACATGTGAGTGATATCAGAGCCCAGTTTAAAGACATTTGCAATTGTTTTTACATTATTTGTATTATTTAAAGGTATTTAAAGGTGTAAATTTTCTGGTGGAACTCATTTGTGGCGAGATGACCCCGCTTACAGTCAGAATGCCTGTTGTTCTAGGCATTTCTGAGCTATAAAACCTCCCGTATTGAATAAATGTAAGGTAGAGCTGTTTAATGTCATACTGTGGAACATTCCAGGCAGAGCAGTGACATATTCATAGAAACAAGCAGGAGAAGTTACATAGTGCACTTTTAATAGCCGATTATTACACATACTCAGCTTAATTTTTAGGTTTTACTGAACAAATACTAACTGTTGAACGCACTAAACATTTTCATTTTACCTGTGAAAATATGACATACTTTACCACAAATTACACTATTTGTGAGGATTTCATTTCTATCCTGGAAATTCAAAACTGTATCATATTTTTTGTTAGAACTCCATTTGCATTTCAACCTGATGTCATTTAATCACAGAAAGTGCGCTATGGTCGATTTACGGTCGCCTCCATTCTGTTATTTTTTAACATTACTATGACATGATATTAAAGGCTCTATTAGTTTTATGCGTGTCCTAATGACCGAACAGCTCAACATCAGCTACGATTTTCTCTGTTTCCAAATAGAAGTTAATTATCTATCACATTTAATGGCAACAAGAGCTTTTAAAGTGCATTTGACTTTTATGGTCCATTACTTTACCTCAATTTGCACATGTAACACTCACTGAAGCACGTCTCATTTAAACCAATTGTGAAATATCCAGACAGGCTTAGTGGATATTATCATTTGGCAGGCTGTCATGTTGTTCCCCTGAAAGTAAATTTGAGAATTTTAGAAATGAAAAATATTTAGTTGAGTTAAAAAAAGGCATAGTGTTAATATGGAAAATGTGTTCTGTGTATTAATTTCACTTTAAAGATCCTATATTACACATACGTATATCAATTCTTGTGAGCTTTAAGCCATGTTAGAATGTTGTTACCTCCTCAAAAACAAACCTGCAGTTGTGTTTAATTCATACATGTTTGAGCAAATTCCAAAACTCAAAATGCACTGTTCCACCTTGTGATCTCATGAAACAGCAGTTTTCAAGTTAACGGCTCCCTGTTACATTTTGTTCAGTAAAAATAGGCAATTCCAATATCCAAATAATTGTAGTGAAGGTCTATGGAGTTTAAAAATACAGTGGAGTGCTTCCTGGTTTACCACATGACATCACACAGTGGAACAGAGTGTTTGAGAGAAGAACACAGCCTAAATATGCAGGATTTGTGTGTTAAACATGTGTGAAAGAAACAAAACAGAACTTCAGGTTTGTTTATTTATTGACCTTTATTTAACCAGGAAATGTCTCATTGAGATTAAGAACCTCTTTTTCAAGGGAGTCCTGGCCAAGAGGCAGCAGAAAACACAAGAACACAGTTACATATTTATACAGATAAGACATAAAAGTTTAAAAACATTATAAAAACAAGTGCAGATTGTGGAATTGGTCTCAGAAGCTCTCAGTTTGGATTTAAAAGTGCTCAAGGAAATTAAAACAGTTTCCAGTCTTTCTGTAGCATATTCCATGCAAAAGGTGCAGAGTAAACAAATGCCTTTTTACCCAGTTCTGTACGAGCATAAGGAACAGAAAGCAACAAATAGTCTTGTGAACAAAGAGAATACAATTCAGCATTTCTCACAGCAATTAGGCTGCAAATGTACGAAGGCAGTAGCCCCAATATTGCCTTATAAATGAAAGTGTACCAGTGACTAGTCCTCCGAGTGGCCAGAGCAGGCCATCCCACTCGAGAGTATAAGTCACAGTGGTGAGTGGACATCTTACAGTTTGTAATGAACCTCAAAGAAGCATGATAAACAGTATCAATCACTCGAAGACGTTGAGCAGCAGCAGCATTCATGTACAAAAGATCTCCATAATCCAACACAGATAAAAATGCCGCATTGACAAGACGCTTTTTTACATTAAAAGAAAAACACAGTTTGTGATGAGGAGACGACATTATAACAGATAACGTAGATCAGAAAATAGAAAAAAGTGGTTTCTCTAACTTCCATTTTCTTCCATTTGGAAACTTGAATTACAGGTTTGACTTTCAAATTTTGAAATAAGAAATTAGCCACGTAAGAACATACGCAAGTGATGGCAGTCGTGAGAAAAACAAAATCATAATCCGGCGTCCTTACTTTCTAGTTTTGATTGCTTAGCGACAGTTTAAACCAAACATTATGCCTGTTGAAAAGGACTATAAATATTTTGCATATTATGAGAGCATTGTGAGCAAGACGGCCCTGAGAGATGAAATGATGTTGAAAGAAATGTTTGTAAATTTCTACAGAAAAGGGTAACTGTGACTCATTGTATTCTGAATCATAAAATTACCACATTTTGTAATGGTAATTATCTTCAGTGGTCCTTTTTATAGGAATTGTTTTGGGATGAGACACAGGGCAGGGGTCCACCTTCAAACCTGTGAATCAGCGCTGATCTAATCCTCATTTTTATCACAAGACAATGATCAGATATGTACAAATCCAATATGAAAATACTGATATTAGCAACTATTAACAACAAAAAGTTCTACAGTGTAAAACATAATGAGCAATGTATAAGGTTACAGTCAAAGTTGGCAACAATTTGTGACAAAAAAATGGTACCACAAACTGCACTTTTAAAAGCCTTAATAAAGAATGCAAATGTTTTAGCTTTCTATATGTTGCAACATAAATACATACCCTCTTTATGGTTAGCTGTAAGATCTTATGCTCCCAAACAATTCTCTATAAATATACAAAAGCGTGATACAAAACTGAAGATCCAGAATATCAAAAACCAAAGTGAAGTGAAATTTAACCCATTTCGTCTCCATACTCTGAAAAGTAAAAACAATGAATGAGTCACTCTACTTTTGGCTTTTTGCCTCCAAGGATTCCGTCATTTCATTATTTGGTTATTGTTTATTTGGTTATTAAATAAGACCTTGTTCTTAATGTTCTGCATGGCAAAATACAAATAAAGGTAATTTGTTACTTTATAAAAATTAAATCCTTGTTATTTTTACATGTGTACTTAGCTTGTATGTACATCAACACAATAACTTATGTGTGTGTTATATATATATATATATATATATATATATACACATACATACATATACATATACACACACACTCACACTCACACACACATACACACACCACACAAGACCCAAGGTGTAGGCTGTGCAAAGAGGCTCCTGAGACAGTCCAGCACATAACTGCAGGGTGTAAGATGCTGGCAGGGAAAGCATACATGGAGCGACACAACCATAGGCTGGAGACCCCAAGGTCAAGGTGGGAAAAACCTCCGAAGGTTGCGGAGAATGACCGAGCCAAGATCCAGTGGGACTTCCAGATACAGACTGACAGAATGGTGATGGCAAACCAACCAGACATAGTGGTGGGTGGATAAGCAACAGAACAGAGCCGTGGTGGTGGACACTGCAATACCAAGCGATGGTAACATCAGGAAAAAGGAACACGAGAAACTAGAGAAATACCAGGGGCTCAAGGAAGAGCTGGAGAAGGCCTGGAAGGTGAAGGCATCAGTGGTGCCCGTGGTGATCGGAGCACTCGGGGCTGTAACCCCCAAACTGGAGGAGTGGCTACAACAGATCCCAGGAAAAACATCAGACATCTCAGTCCAGAATAGTGCAGTACTAGGAACAGCAAAGATACTGCGCAGAACTCTCAAGCTCCCAGGCCTCTGGTAGAGGACCCGAGCTGGATGAGAGTGAGAGACCAACCACCGTGGAAGGTGTGGAGCACACATACACACATATATATATATATATATATATGCCATTTAACATAGATAGGGGGCTGCCTAATTAAAATTATTAAAATTAATTTGTGTTTCTCTAGCAATGTCTTAGGCCCAGTCACTAATATAAGGTTAAAAATTTGTGAAATTACCTTTTAAATAAATATATTTTTTATGAGAATGGGCCTACCATGTAATCCATACAGGAAATGTCTGCCTCCCCATCTGAGGATATGACATCATCACAGAATCTGAAAATTTTAAAACCAAGATCTGATCATTTGTGGCTGATAACATCAACATATCCTGGGGGTGTGATTATAACTGTAAGCGCTACTCTGTCTATTACGCAAGTTAGACTTTATCTGACCAGAAAGAGCTGACTTGGAACTACAAGAGATGTTAAAAAAGTCCCTCTCAAACAGCATTACCGTGACAGTTTTCCACTTAGTCACTCTCATCTTTTTAGTTGAAAATCACTTAAACAGGAGGCTCGTATTGATCACAGCATTTTATCTCCGTGGTAACTGAACATTCTGCCAATACACATACAGTACATGTAGAACCCCCAGCGCGATGTCACTGCAAAGTATCAATACAAAATACCTAGTAGTATTTTGACTTGAATAATATTTTGAATGATGACTTTATACTTTAATTTGAGGACACATTTAGCGACTCTTCCAATCCACCTCTGCATCTTCCCTCCCATTAAACTACGACTAACTACACCCTGGAACTGCATTGTGTGAATGTGTCCAAGTTGGCCGTGATCCCCCTCACTCTCAGCCTACACTTACTGCATTACTCAGACTGCTTCCTCCGGTCCTGAAGACTGCAACTGAGCGCGCTCCAGGAGATGACCTCATGTGTGGGTGATGTGACGCGCAGTGCTCCCTCTAGACGTTTTAATTGTTCTTGGATTAACTGTGGTACAAGCCGTGACACACATGCACTGGTCTGCTGTGGCCTGGATAATGACACATAATTATGAAGCTCGCAGGGTTATATTTAGGGCCTGGACTGAATGGACACGGGGCATGGAGGAGTTCTGCATCTGCTGTAGGAAAGGCTGCTATTGTCCATAGAATTAAATGACGTTGACACAGTCTTTATATTCAAGAACAAATATTGTGGATTAATTGTATTGTTAAAGGCGTTTCACACATGGTCTTGAGTGTCTTTGCTTTAGAATTGCACGATTTAGAACTTAAAATAATGCCATCTACCGCTAAAACAATTAGTAAGTAATGAGGAACATGTCCGGACACGTTGGTGAAAGCATGCAACAGTAATGAACGCGATTTGATGGCTGAAATGCTTAAAACGAGTCTGACAATGATGTATGGACTTAAATCTGTGCAGGGTTTCTATCTGTGACATCATGATCTTGGGAATCTCAAACAGAATTAGTGTTTGTCAGGCTCAGAGGCAAAGGACTTTTTACAGAGGATTACATAAACCAGTATGAACGAAGTGAAACACCACTCCAGTTATGTTTTTAATTAGGGAACAATGTTATAACATGGTTCAAAGCTCAAAAGAGTTCATTCAGAATAATGTGTTCTCTAATGAATTATTAAAAAGTCAATCATGTACAGAGGAGAAAGACTTTTGAATTGCCTCGATCTTAAAACAGTGTCCACATGACTAGCTTTGAATCCTTTGTTACAATGGGTGAAAAAGGGATTACACCCTCATTTCAATATTAGCAGAACACTTGTGTAAATACTATATAAATATGACTAAGAATAGGTATAATATAAGATGTTAAGAAAGACGAAAAATGAAAATTGTCATCTGCATTGGAGCCATTATTTAATTCTCCTACTAGGGGAGCAGGGGTCAGCATAGTAACACCTTGGGACTAATGTAGAAAAGAAAACGTGGAAGAAGTTGATGAATATGGTGGGACATGGAGGGAAACTCCATAACTGTAACAATGCAGAGGATTTGAAGCTGGCAAAGGGGGGCATTTTGTCTTCAGAAAGTTTGGCGCTGGTCACTCATGCATCCTCATGAACATCTGCTTATTCGAGCTCTCAGCAAAGGTCCAGCTGGATTCCTAGACCACCTCTGACCTGTGTGAAGTTGCATGTTCTCTCCGTGCCTGTTTGTGTTTCCTCTGGCTAGGACATGATTAAAGCTAAAAGAAAAATATAAAATACAAACTTCACACTATTAGTATAACAACAACTAGTCCTGACCAAGCCTAGCTCAAGACCTGGATATGGGTCAGCAGCTGGAGCCCACTGCTCCTAACAGCTTACCCCAGTGGTATTGATGGACGGGTCAAATGCAGAGGACATATTGACCTTTATTTAACCAAAAAAGTCTCTCAGTGGGAGCCATGGCATCAGAGGGAAGCCTGTTGTCCATTTTTTTAGTGGTAGTCAAACGTAGGATCGTCTTGCTGTGAGGCAAGAGCGCTCACTGCTGTGCCACTGTGCTCCCTCACAATATATATTCCTCACAAGTGTAGACCCAACACAAATCAACCTGAAAACATGCTCCATAGGTAAAAATCCTCCAGCTGAGGTCCTGAGGTCAAAAATATAAAACAATAACTGTATAACTGAGGCCAGATTATGCAAATATCCATAGTTTTTTTTAAAAGTTAGGTGTTAAAATCCACCTGCAAGAACTCGCAAATCTCTCCCAAAAAACATGCTCCATAGGCAAAAATCCTCCAGCTGAGGTCCTGGCCAAGCCTAGCAATGAGATCATGGAGATGAGTCCCCGGGCGCCTTCATGTGCTGCCTACTGCTCTGCAAGGATGGATGAAATGCAGAGGATAATTTCCCCACAGCGATAAATAAAGGATAATAATAAAAAAGTGTATCTTAAGTTATAAAATGTGAAGATTTAACTAGTAGTGAGACACAGGACTAGTGGTCTTTCTGCACATGGCATTTTGTTAAATGAAAATGCTTTTGTGGTAATAAAAATCTCCTTCAGTAAGTTATATTTCAAAGTTATAATAGGCTAGGGGATTTTATATGCAGATAGCATCATTGGTTGGCATTTCTCTTTCTTCTGAACCTGTATGACATCAGTGTGTGAGTGAGGCTGGCCTTTATAAACCACTCACCTCTCCACGTTTCCAAGCAGCTGCCAGCGGAGAGCCTCGTCTCCCTGCCCCGCTCATTGGCGCTGGAAGACGCCTATCACGGGGATCCCACTCGCAGCTCGTCCTATGGCTCGTCCCTGCGGTCCCTGTCCTCTCTTGGCCGTCGGAAGTGGCTGTCCTCTCGGTCTTCTCCATTGGCCTGGCCCGCTGTCAGTCGCCTCCCTCTCGGTCCGCCTCTCCGGCTCTGTGTCCGCTCTGGTCTCCGCCGTCATATTGGCTAGACCCCCACCAGGACGAAGAAATGCCTCCCTTCGCCCTAAAACAACGATATTTATATTTTAAAGGACTTTAGTTTTATTTATTGGGCATTATAAAGGATTTAGGGATGTTACCGTCAAGTACACGTGAAGATATTGCGCTTTCATCCGACGCCGTGGTCCACAAGGGGGATATAAGCCTGACTTCTCTTAATAGCCATTTTTTGCAGACAAAGAAAGCTGTTGAATAGTGCTTTCAAAGAGGCACACGGGTAAGTCATCATTTCGAGAAAGAATCCTCTACCTACCCCGCATGGCACGCTTGTCTATTCGGCTTATATCGGCGTTGCACAGCTGCTAAACTTAGTTGTGTAATTTTCTCCGTCGATTTTTTTTTTTCCCGAGCTAACATGCTAATATCCCTGTCACTACCCGATTTGCGTCAGGCGTGCTGCTTGGCTTGGACAAAAAGCTGTTTTAAACGTTGTAACGGCTCGTAATATTTACAAAGAGCCACTTTCTGTCAAAACATATAAAACAATAACTGTATAATTGAGGCCAGATTATGCAAATATCCGTAGTTTTTTATTTTTTTTAATTTAGGTGTTAAAATCCGCCTGCAAGAACTCGCAAATCTCTGCCGTTTAGTCTTGTCTTTACGTTTCCAGTTGTTTTAGTGCTATAATATATTGTCGAAGCTGTTCTGTATTACGAAACAGAAGCTTTGTTTAGTTAAAAATAAGATTTAACTTGATTTTTGAGCAGTTTTGTCCATGTAGCGTTCCCGTACCGAGGATGGTAAAGTAGCGGACGCATGCGCAGAGCAGTGATGCGAATTGGGTAGCAGCAGTCCCATTCTCCAGAGTCCTGCTTAGCATTTTGGATAAATTGGATATGAATGGTGTTTTCTAGCACAATAAAATCTGTCTTTTTTTTGTTATCGGGGCCGCTGTAGTTGTGCTTATTTGAGCTGCCATGCAGATCTGGCGACTGGAGCTGCACAGAGGTTTGACTGTGGATGCTATGAGGCCTCCTTAAGCCCAAAAGGCCTTGGTCCCACTATCCCTGATGTCCCTGATATAACAAACTTTACCTTAATAGGTGGTTCTCTGGAGATGTGGCAGGATAATCACTAGCACAGTTACTACACACTTACATTTGTATTGCAGAGGTTTGATTCTGTGGGACATTTTAATTTTGATAGTTAAGTTTAAGATTACGGACCATTTTTAATAAAGTAGTCAGGTTTTAGTGTACGTTTCACTGTTTTCTAAATGATAGAACTCTGTAATCTTATTAAAGCTTTGTGATACTGGGCTTATTCATATACCCAAGACTTTTCTGACTGTAATGATGTATGAATGACAGTAGTAACAAGCTGCAATCAATTTAAATGTGTTTAAAAGCCTACATTTATCAAAAAATATATATAATTATACATTGAAAGGGCTTTGGAGTCTGAACCCGTGCCTGACTAATTGAACAGGATTCTGTTTGCCTTCATGACAGTGCTGTTTTGAATGACAGGCCTAAAGACTTGCACTAAATTAAGAAAACATGCTTTACATACTTGAACATTGCAACAACAATATGACAATTTGAAAGCTCAGCATTGAGATTTATTCTGGGGAACTTTGTACAATAGAATTCCTACATCTATATGTATTTCAGCAGCATTTCACCTTAATAAATTCCATATTATAACTTTATTCATATGTTGGCTACAAAAGACATACTTTTTATGAGCTGATTTTTAAGTATAATTATCTTAAAATCTTTGGGAACAGTTGCTAAATTTGATGCACCACTGTGAAGATTATTTGTATATTTTCAATCAGTTCTGCTCATAATCACGAGAAATTGATAAACCAATTACCCTTGTCAGAGTCACGCCTATTTGTCATTAGCCATATTAGTGCCGCTTATATCTATGAATACATGACACCAGCTCGTATCTCATTAGATGTGGTCGGTCTAAAGGCGTCCTCCCTTAATCTTGTCTCCTCTCCAGTTCTTTTGCTGCGCTTACTGTGATCCCTGGAGAATGGGTGTGTGTTGTACTTGGCCTAAAACTATTTGTATTTTCCACTTTGGGCTTTTGAGCAGCTCGCAGAAAGACTGGGTCACTCGGCTGGCGTGGCGTTTTGTTATCAATGCCACATACAGGGAGGATTATATAGACTAGGCGTTGTTTACATTATTAATCCTGACTTTGCTGAGACGGTTCCAGCCACATGCCTCCTCTTATTTGGGATGCCACGGGAGAGCTGCGTTCAAGACTGGCATGCTTTGAACTAGGGTTGGAATATTTAATTAGTTGAATCTCTGCTAATCAATTATTGCAATAATTGTAACTTGTTTAGCGATTGAATGATTGTTATCTGGACTACCATGGGACATGCTGAGAAAAAAGGATTTACTCAGATAAAGCAGTAAGACATCAACATGACTCAGACTTTTTGATAATTGCATACGTTTTAAAATACAGATGACTGTGGTTATTATTGCCTTGGTTAAATAATGCAAATTAGTGTATTATCAGTTTTTATGTGTGATATCAGATGAGATGAAATTACTTGTTCAATTAAAGGCAGATATTGCACTTGTGATGATCTGTTATATTGCTGATTTCTTCATCAAAAACATACCTGGAGTTTTGTTTCATTCGCACATGTTTGACACACACATTTTTGGCGTTTTTCTCTCCAACAGAAAACGCCCTTTTCCACCTTGTGATGCAAAGCAGTAATACAGGAAGTGCTCCACTGTGTTTTTTAAACTCCATACAACTTCACTGGAATCATTTTGATGATTTTGGCCCTAGAATTGCCAATCTCTATTGAACTAAAGTCAAAGGTAGACGTTAACTTGAAAATTACCACTGCATCACATCACAAGGTGGAACGGAGCGTTTTGAGGTTTGGAGATGAAAACAGACTAATAATGAAGTGTTTCTCAAACATGTGTGAATGAAACAAAACACAGCTCCAGGTATGTTCTTGAGGTTTTATCTCACATTGGTACTGTCAGTAGTAGAATTTGCAGTTTGTTTTTGGCTTACACTGTTGTAATTTAAGCATATGGTGGAATTAAGTAATTATTAGAATGACATTCAAATTAGGGTTCCCATACTACACTTTTGGGCATTTGAATTGGTGCAAATTTTGGCTGTATTAATCATTGGCATTTCTTCTCTATTGTGCTGGACCGAAGCCCTCGCATACAAATTGTACTCATTTCCACAACTCAACATGAGTCACTCTAATGACTGCATGCTCCAAGCTGTTTTAGAGGGTGCATGATGAATAATAGCAGTGTTATTTGATTCAAGACCAAGAACATCTATTTCTACCATTACTGTGTTTTAAAGGTGCACTATGTCACTTTTCTGGTGAAGGGTTCTGACCTTTATTGCTTTACCTGGAATGTTCCACACTATGGCATTAATCATATCTATCCTGCTAATTACAGGTCTTCTACTAACATGAACATTTGCCATGAGGGGGGGTCACCTCTCCACAGATCTGACGTGAAACATGGCCTGATAGTACCACCCCCACTAGAAAAGTTACATAGTGTGCTTTTAAGTACAAATGAATAGTGGACTGGAGCAGCTCAGCAGTTCACACAGAGGTGAAGGCCTGGCACAGAGTCTGGCTGTCATCCAAGTATAAGACAAATGATTTACTACATTTGAATAAGAATATATGCAACTATGGTGGGTGATACATTATCTACTACAAGAAGGGTGCCAAAGTGGGGTCCACAGGCCAGACTTGGCCCTTCAGTCCTCTCATTTGTCACAGGACAAATTAGATTATTCTAATTATAATTACATTATTATTCTTAAAATTTAAAGAGTAATCTATTTCAATTAAATTTTGTATTGAAATGACTGTGACGGGAAAGAGGCCAGTCTTTTCCTAATATTCAAAGTCAATTTAATTATACATTAATTTCTTTTCAGGAGAAAATTGTATGTGCAAACTGTCATTTGGTTTGGCCCTTGAGTCAAAAGAAAAACTTTGGACACGCCATACTACAAGATAATTATTATTTTCAAGTTATGCAAATTAGAAGACTGAGTAGGCCAGTTTGGATAATTGCTACACTGAGTTCTTGTTCAATAAATAAACTATACACAGTATTTTTTTGTGCTCAATATTTATCTTTGCTCTGGATGCATTACCTAAAGTTATTTGTAAAATAACAGTGCATTTTCTGTCAGGCACTGTCAGTAACAGGGATTGGGCTGTTCTCCTGACTGAACTCCCTATCACAGTGGTTGGTATTGTTAGGTGTACAGCTAACAGAAGTCGAATGCAAACCTCACTGGAAAATTCAGGCGTTTTCAGATTTCCTGATAAAAGGTGCCTTACATTTACATTGGACCCGGCGCGGTGTGAAGTTACAATATGAGAGTGTGGATCAGCAGTTTCTCTGGCAGCTCCGCATCCTTCTCTTCAGACAGAAATTATCCAACACTTAAAGGAAGGAAAGGCCAATCTTAAAGGTGTACTATGCAACTTTTCTGGTGAAGGCTCTGCAACTGTCTCCATGGAGATGTCACCCCTTGCCAGTAATGTTCCATAGTATTAAGCATATATCGTCATGGAGACAAGGAGGTGATGCTACCGGGCCAAAGCTTTCAAGGGTATTTTGATTAATGAAAAATATAATTGTAATTGAAGAAAAATGTAACACAGAAAAGTTAAACGCTACACCTGAAGAACATTCAGGGCAAGGCAAGAGCATCTCCATGGAGACTCCCCAACTGAAAAAGTTACACCATGCACCTTTAAGTGGGTTTGAATAAGGTCGGATCAAATAAATGGCATTTATAGAAGAATAAATCAACTTCTCTCGGCATACAAATAGTTGCTCAACTGAAATAATGAAATTAATTACACCAATATATCAGCTAGCCAATATTTTCACTTTTTACCGTATCAGCTATTAGCCTTAAATCTCTAGTGAAGATCGATATTTTTTTTGGCCCATCCAGCTGCCTAAATATGCATAAAGAATATATACATAAAGCTTTATTTATTTATTCTAACATTTTAGTCGAAAGAGGGTACAGCGAGAATGTGACTACACTGCTCTCTTATGCTTGTAGTAAAACAAGGTTGAGTTTGAGTTTGTACTAAAATAAAATTAGATCATTTGGAGAAAATTCCCAACATCTGCCCTACATATCAGCCAAAAAAATATCGGTACAGTTGTATCGTACATCGGTTTCCCTGGACTGAAAAATCCATATCAGTCGATCTCTTAAAATGAATCAGTATAATTTTAGTAGCATTTTTTAGCATAAAGAAAACATGCTCCTTTGAACTTTGACCTGTTTATTGTAAATGTTGGACTTGGCTGTCTCTGAATAGTCTATTTTTTTTAGCAGGGCTTCATAATGTGAGGAAATTTTGACATTTGATGAAGTTATGTTTAATATTGTGCTACACTTTTGGACTTACAAGCAAGGCTGGATAAGATTGAAGTTCATATTTTTGTCTGCCAGATGAAAAACAGGACTAGAGTGTATTTATTTCTTAGCTATTTGGCTATTTTGGTAATTTCCCATTATAGTACTGTGCGGATTGTTTGCCTTACAGTTGGACATGGAAATACACTGTGAAAAGATCCAAGATGCAAAAGAAGTCAGTTCATTTAATCAAGACTATTATATTTAACAACAGCGGTAATTTCCTAGATGGGTACCGTATTCAAGTTGCCAGAGCTTCTTGTCCATATTGATACTTGACATCACACCGGGGCTGAAATACTAATGGTGAAATGTTTAGGCGTTACCAAGGTGACACAATACACACACACAGTAGCAATCACTGTCAAAAAACCTGTAAGGTTGTCTGAAAACTCAAGAAAAAAATACAAAATGGATTTAAGTAACACATTTTCAGGAGCCTGTGATAAATTTGAGTGTTCGTGGTCCTGTTTAGGTGGTTGATTTTCAACAAAAAAAGGGGAGTGAGAGTAAATGGCCAACATTTACGTTTCAATCTAGCTAGTGACAGGCCTTTTTTTGTGTTTAACAGCACAAATCAGCCCACCTGTTGGATCTTTATGGTCAGATTGTGTTAAAATAAAGCACAGATTGAAGTCTAATAAACCCTCAGACAGAGCAGAGCCTCTAGTTAGCATCACACCTCCTGGGAATTTTGATGCAGATGATCTGATTTCCAAAATATTAATTGTTAATTCAGTTATAGTTTGTCATTGTCTTAGGTAAATGTGAAAGATATGTACTGAAATTACCAGAGCTTCCTTTCCACATAGTTTTTTTTAATTGTTTTTTGTGGATTGATTCAAAGAGCCTCAGGAAGTTTAGTTACTGATAATTTATTTTTATATGCTTAGAGATTTCAAACTCAGATTTGACTGTATTAAATCTGTTGAACAAATATCTGGAGTCTTTGATCAACGCTGTTGGCCAAAGTTCCTGGATGGCAGACGAGAGGCTGAGGTGTTATTAGGTGATTCATGCTTAAACTAGTTTTAACCTGAAAACGAAAAGTATTAAATCCCAATAAAACTGCAGTACTGAACTTTTTTTTCTTTTGTAAATGAGTAAAATGTATTTATTAATTTTTTTGTGAATTATCTTGGCAATGTCAAAAACGCCTCCAATCCAGTACATGATAATATATAATAGATTTTCTTTTTGTTTTTATTTTATTTCCTGCTGATTTAATTAGACTTTCTTGATAGTTTAGTCAGCTAGCCCTGAATATACCTTTTCCAGATCCAGATGTTCATTCTTTGTACTGCATTATTGGACAGTGATTTGGTTTTGTCAAAGAAGGCAAGATGAAGGATGTAATTAGAACAAAAATGAGGCCAAGTGCACTGAACCCAGACAAAGGAGAGATAGGCAGCTCTTTTGGCCCTGACAGCAAAATTTATAGCTGTTAGATTTATGCTGAACCCTCCAACAATTAAAATAAGAAGTTGCAGAGTCAGCATGTCATGGTAATTGGCTATCCCATTTCCTGAAGGGACTGGCTTTTTGTCAGTAACAATTATCCAACAAAAATGTCTAGAAGCCCATAAAGTGGTTGTGTCTGGGGTAGCGCCTTCCTGGTGGCTGGTGGTTGTATAATGTGCTTCATGTGTCAACACTGTGACGAGGCTACACGTCCAAATACATGTCAACTACTGTTTGAGAGATAAATCAGCAGCAGCAGCAACAGCAGCAGCAGCAGCAGGGTGTGTGTTAGAGCCAGGCCTGGTCAGGTCTAGACTGGCTCAGTAATACAGTACATACCTCACATCAGCTGTGAGCAGATCCCCGTTCATTTATAGCTGTGGCCTTGTGCTGCTGCACGTCTGCCTGGCAACTCCTCACGCTCGACTCCCTCTCCTCACACCAGCACCCAAACCATGTCTAATTACTAGATACACAGCAGTCTGGGGAATTTAAATGTAAAACATTCTGCATGCTCTGAACCTGGGGCTACGGAACCTCTTAAAAGACTGGGTCACAGATCTTCGGTAAAGTTTAGAAACAAATTACTTTTAATCAATGATATGATAAGTCATTGATCATATTTCTCTTGAATTCCCTCTCTAAACCATTACATTGTCCATTGATGTGCACCCACTATGAGCTTGTCTGAATCTGATCTTCCTGTCTCCTGCAGGTCCCAGCAGCTCTGAGCACAGAGGGACCATGTGGAGTAACCTGAAGAGCAGATGTCAGACCCTGTTTCACAGCAACAGTGCTGCAGCAGAAGGCCGTCCTGAGGCTGAGGAGGTGCACTGTGTGGTGGAGCTGAGCCCCTCTGAGCCCCCGCCCTCTACCCCCTCCAGCCCGGCACGGAGCCCGCAGCCTGCCCCAGCCGCCACCGGGCGGCGCCATCACAATTGTGTGTCGGACATCCCGCAGATAGTGGAGATCTCCATAGACAAGGACACAGAGGATTTACGGGGAGGGGCGGGTGCGGCCCTGGCTCGTAGAGACTCATATTCTCGGCACGCGCCGTGGGGCGGCAAGAAAAAACACTCATGTTCCACCAAAACTCAGAGCTCTCTGGAGGGCCGCTCGGGCAGGCTGAGGAGCAGCCGCAGAGAGAGGCGCTATGGGGTCAGCTCGGCCCCAGAGATGTGCGATTCTCTACCAGGCCGAGGGGTCAACGGCCGGACCCTTAGGCAGCGCCTCAGTGACACGGTGGGCTTGTGCCTGCCTCTGCCCACGCACCGGCGCTCCCGCTCAGCCAAGTCTCCCATCTCCACCAAGCGAAAGATCCACCTGACAGAGCTGATGCTGGAGACCTGCCCCTTCCCCCCAGGGTCGGACCTGGCCCATAAGTGGCACTTGATCAAACAGCACACGGCACCCGTGAGCCCCCACTCCTCCACAGCTCTGCTAGACGCCTTTGAGCCGGGACAGACATCTCCGGAGGACGAGGAGGAGCGTCTGCGTGAGCGGCGTCGCCTCAGCATCGAGGAGGGTGTGGACCCACCCCCCAACGCCCAGATTCACACCTTGGAGGCCTCCGTCCCCTCCTCCACGCTCTACAAACTGGGACCAAAGATGACCCCCGGCCTGGCAGAGGCCGAGGGCCGCTCGGGGGCTGCTGGGGCTTCGTCTCAGGACTGTGACTCTGAGGAGGACTCTACCACCCTATGCCTCCAGGCACGACGCCCCAAACAGAGGCACGCCTCGGGGGAGGGCCACAGCCGGCAGCAGCCGGGCCCCTGGAAGGTGCATACTCAGATAGACTATATCCACTGCCTGGTGCCAGACCTGCTGCAGATCAGTGCGCTACCCTGTTACTGGGGCGTCATGGACCGTTACGAGGCAGAGGCTCTGCTGGACGGACGGCCCGAGGGCACCTTTCTGCTGCGGGACTCCGCACAGGAGGACTACCTGTTCTCCGTTAGCTTCCGGCGCTACAACCGCTCGTTGCACGCACGCATCGAGCAGTGGAATCATAACTTCAGCTTCGACGCTCACGACCCATGCGTGTTCCACTCATCCACGGTCACGGGGCTGTTGGAGCACTATAAAGACCCCAGCGCCTGCATGTTCTTTGAGCCTCTGCTGACTGCTCCGCTGCACCGGACCTTCCCCTTCTCGCTGCAGCATTTGGCGCGCGCCGCCATCTGCCGCAGGACCTCATACGACGGCATCGGGGCGCTGCCTCTGCCGCCCGCGCTGCAGGACTTCCTAAAGGAGTATCATTATAAACAGAAAGTACGAGTGCGCTGGCTAGAGCGAGAGCCTCCGGTTAAGCTCAAATAGTCTGAGATTAATTGAACTAGAGATGTTCCTGATCAGGAGACTACGGCTCTGTGGTGGGAATTAAATGTAACAAGCTATACCAGATTCATTCTAATCTTATTACTTACATCACAAATACGTATGATTATACTCAGTATATCGGCAAGCACACGGCTTGTGTAACAGGTTTTCTTTGAGAGCGAGGGAAGGCACAAATATCAGCACTTTGTGTTTTTTCCTCTTCATTTTGTGCTAAATGTCTGCCTGATCCCACAGCGCCACCTGCCTGTGACCTGCATGCCTCCCTGTCACCCCAGTGGTCACATCTATACAGTGCACTCTCCATGTCTTTGTCTTTAAGCACCGAGTTGCATCAGGCTCTGCTCCTCTGCAGACACCACAAGGGGGGCTTAAGTAGGGTAATTATTATAATCAGACAGATCTAAAACACAGCCCAACAGAAATGTTGTTGGTCCTAGAAATAATGAAGACTAAAAGATGTCTCGCGTTTGAATTTTTGTGTTCTAAATCATGTGACTGCAGTGTTACATTTGGTGCTAATCTCTGAGGGGTGAAGACTTTGCTTCAAGGAAAAGAAACATTCACAAAATTCACTTTAATTGTGTTAAATGATGGATCAGTCTGCAGCGTCCTACTTATAATCAGATTATCTTCAACTCCACTTTGTACTAAAGCGGCATTCGGTCCATTCACTTCAGTGTGCTCCAGTGGCACTCCCAAAGAGGAAGCTACTACACAGATTTTCATTGCCAATATCATGACATGACATATACTTTTAAACATTACGTTGCGTATTTTAAAAGTAGCTATGTTGAAGTCTGGCTATATTAGCCTATATTCAGTCAGTTTTTTGGATCTAGTCAAGTAAATACAGCTGTCACTGAGTCTATATCTTGATAAATCTCATATTTTATTAAAACATGAGTTTAGAGGACATCTGAGTGGTGCATTCAGGACTGTTTTGTAGGGGTGGGAGAGAGCAGCAGGTAAAACTGTGGTATAAATGTGAAATATTGATGAGATCACAAACCGGAAAAGTTCAGCTGGAGGTCTCAGACGGGCTCATATTCCACTGCATATGAGTCTATGATACACACCGGATATTAGGACTAATGACAAGGCATTATTCATGAACACCGAGTATCCCGTTTTCCATAGAGCCACTCAACCCTCCTCCAATGTGTAGGTCTGTCACGAGTAAGTTCTTGACAGCAACTTATCATCCCTCAGTAATATTTAATGTATTGTATCCATTGGACTTACAAATTAGATAGTCCAGAGTGATATGGAGAAAGCCACACCAAAATATACAGTTTACCTGTTGAATTAACTGACAGATGGTGTTAATTCAGTATAGCATAACCATGGTAGATTGTTACGCATGTACTTGAAATTATTACAGTTCAAAGGATCAATGCAATGTCGTGTTGTAATTCAAAACAAATAGCAAAGTATAGCCATTTTCCCAATATATTTTTCCATAGACAACCGAAAGAGAGAGAAAGAGAACACGGCCTGTCACCGTAACAAGTTTGAAGTGCGTTATATTGCTATTTAACAGTCTCACAATGAATGTTTGGTATTTATTTTATATCTATATGTAAAAAAGGCAGATTAAACTTGTATAATTCACAAGTTTAATCTGTGCTTGTATAAATTCATCATTTCCTTAGTACTTTAACAGTTGCCAGCTTGGGTCAGATAGAGATGCGCAATAGTTTTGAGAGCTTTTGCCACTCCTTTTTAAATCGACTCGCCCATCAGCAGGCCACGCGTTTAGTCAACCAGGAATTTCATTAGCAGACTACAGCACTAAATATATCGCACATCCAAATTTGTTACCGTGACACAGGCCTACCCTCACCTCTGTCCTCTGCCCCGTAAACAATCACAGCTTCGTTTCTCCAAGCGAGATATTAATTCTCAGAGGCCGCTGTGCGACTGTAGGAGGGCATTTTTCGTAACTCCTCCACCTGTTTCTGCTCAATCTGTCTTGGGTAATAGATAAGAACGTGATTTAGAGCTTTGACTTGTCCCGCCGTGCCCCCAGTCCCGGGCTATTCAAACCGTCAGGGTGAGAGATTATGTTTACAAGGGTTCTCAGTAATGTTAGCACGGGGAAGGACGTTTTATACAATGTAGTCACAAAGTTTTCACATGGAGTAAACTTTTTCGAGCTTTGGGAGCAAGTTTGGTGACAGAAATTAACGTTTTAAGTCCACGGACATCAACTGTAGCTGGAGATTTCTCATTAATTTGTATATATATTGTACTATATTCAAAATTTACAAGCGTCGCCGGTGGCTCAGTGGAGGTTACCAGATACGGGGAATCCAATTGCTGTAGCCTTATTTGAAAATATCTTGAAAACCTGAAACTACAGCAAAACATATTTTTCACTTTGCACCTAATCAAGTTTCAGAAATAGACTTTAGCTGCAATTTTATGCTCAGTGGTCACGAGCCTTGAAGCTTTTAAACTTAATAATTATTCAGAAAAGTTATATTTTTCTATATTTCCTGAATCACATGTCCTCACTGCTCCTCACAGCACAGTTAGTGGCTATAGAATTCGAAGGACAACCTTTATTCAGCTTTTAAATTAATTTTGATTAATTTATCTTAACGTAGTTCCTGTAAATTTGCATTTTTTTTTACATTTCAGAGTCCAAACATCTGCAATACGTTGAACAAACCATGTATCCGTTATGAACCTAAGATGTAGGTTTTCATTGCTCAGTATTCATATTTTTACACTTGAATTCAGCACTTTACTTGCCATATAATGTTGATATTTTGTACAACTTTCAAATGTTTGGACACATCTATTCTTAATTGCAGGACTTGCATTATTTTAACAATTCTATTTTGAAGTATATGGATATTTATAGGGGAAACTATAGCCCCATTGTTTTTTAACTGGTTCAAAAGATTTCAATATTAAAGTCTACACGGCAAAAAAAGATTATCTGGATAAATTAAAATGACGTCTTATTGTGTATTAACCTTGGATTTCATTAACAATATTCAACTTATTTAGATGAGCTTGTTATTATTTTTAAAATCTGTAAGAATTCAAGACATTTACGACTGATTTCCTGTCTATACATTTTAAGAAAGCAAAAGTCGGACGTTTTCGTTACTTAAAGTGCAGTTTTCATGTTCTAAGAATTAACTAAAGATGCGGATGGGCAATATTGATAAATATGATCGCAGTCCATCAGAAATGTCTTTGTTGAGGTTTTAGGTGAATGAAATTGTAAAATAATGTAAAATGAATGTACAAAATAATGTAAAATTAACCCCAACATTTCAGAAACCTCACTTTATGCTTTTACTTGAAAGACTAGATTAGTTATATAAAGACTATATATTCTTAGTCTTTATTCTAATTTTGCAAATCCAAAAACAAGAATTGCGATATTACACATTTTTAGATACTTCTCCTACATATATATACTTGTACTATATTGAATCATATTAAATCAAGATAAATGACGCCCTGATTTCAATTCTTTTCAGTAGATAATCTTTTTTTCCTGTGTAGAGTATTAAGTAGAGTAAAAATGCTGCAGACTGGTGCGTGTTCGGGAGGTGCTTGGACAGAGCCACATGGAGGGTCCTGTGATGCAGAGGGGAGTGAGGGGATCTTTTCTGACTCCTATATGAACCACCCCTCTGCCCCATCCCCCTTTTTCACCCCGCTCATTCCCCCTGCTTCCCCATCTCCTGTCCCGTTACCGTGAACTCAGGCAGCCCCCCACCCAACGTCCCCACCACCTCCCCGTCGCTTCGAGAGTCCAACCCCCGGACCCTCATGCCCCGTTTTCCCCATGGGAAATTTGTGACATTAACCGTAGCACATGTTTGCCATATAACCCCCTTAGCTTTAGGAATAAAAAAGACTTTGTATGTATGACGGATGATGAATTATATGTAATAGGAGCCTGATGAAAAGACGATATTTTCTGTGGTGCATCAACTGTCATGAACCCATTTGCACACGCGCTGCAGATAGAAGAGATAGGACACCTGCATTTCCGCTGTCTCACGCATCAAACCAGACCCAGAGCCAGACTAAACCTGGACTAAACCTGGAGTCTAGACTAAATCCAAGGGTGTGTAAAGTGGACCACATTACCCAGAGTCCCCACTTTCCCCAAGACCTCTTTTCCACTGAGATGACCCAAGAGCTGCTTCTGGGCCGAGACTTGAACTATTTTGTTATGTTTCCTCATTATTTACAGAAGACATGCCCCCTTTATGAAACCTACAGGTAACAACAGGGATTTTCAATAGGAAATGAGTTTTTCCATGTACCAATAATATCCACATAATTCATATTTTACCATTTTCTCTGCCAATATTTGCCCTTATTGATATTAAGCTTTTAAAATCCATATCAATGACCAAATGTACGTAATGTTAGTCAAGTTCACAAATGACCTTTTCGCTTTTGTTAAACAATGCAGAAAAAATATTGGTGTCAAATATCGGCACAGTCTTTAATATTGGACCAATACCAATATCTGAGGAAATCCTTCAGTATCACAGATAACCAATTAACCATCACAGAGAATGAGAAGTATAATATGTACTCAACTTTAATTGAAAATCCGATACCAGACTAAGCCGGTGGACTTTCTTTCCTGGAGAGTTCAGTGAAAATCAGGCCAACCATTTGCATTTCTCAGATGAATTCTACATTACAATTTATGACGGGCCTTATTACAATTTTACATTCGTTTCAAATAACCCATTGTTTTTAAATGGTATCAGAATGGTAACCTTAAAATTGTAGTTTCAAAATCAGCGAACAGAGCCCAAACTCGGTGGAAAAGAGGTCCACGCAATGAAAGCTGTCAACTTGAATTCTCTGTTCCCGTCAGAGAAAAATGCCATGAAATCTTTTATTGTCAGTAATAATAAGAAACTATTTATCTAAGCTAACAGAGCCTCGAAACTGGGTCTGGTCCTTATAGTTTTGCCACAGCATTTTAAAGGTACGACAAATTTTAAGAAGATATTTTAAAAAAGTTCATGTTTCCCATATATATTTAAGAGGTGCTATTAAAAAAATAAATAAAAGTAGAGTAATTATTTTTCCTGATCTCTTATGCAAATACGGAGTCGGTATGGTTGAAATCCTGTCACTTTATGCTGAATGTGCACAAAAGTTTCTGTCTGGATGAGAAAGAAGGGGAGAGGAGTATTATGTGGGCGTGGTTGTTGTCATGGGACTGCCGTATCGACCAATCACCGAAGCCGATTTAAGACCTGGCTAACGAAGCTAATGGGTTGTGTTCATTCAAATGACACCACAACATTTTACACATAGTAAAATCCATAGTTTATTATTAAGCTGGAGGGCAGGGGTGAATTTTAAGGTAATTTGAACTTTCTAAATGCATTTTTGTCCTGGTTTATGGTTAACATCTCCAAGTAATGGGCTTATCCACAAGAAACAAAAACTGGCACAAAGTTCAAAATCGTCTCTGTAGCAAAAATGAATAAGGTAAATTTTGTTTTTCGCTATAGTATTAGAAAGTGGTGGCCTTTTTCACCCGGACACAATCAACGTGTGGAATTTTTGGGCCCATTCTTAACCAAAAATGTAAAAATTTCAATATTAGTTTTCTCTATTTACTCTAGTTACATAGTCCCTGACCTCCATCCTAAATTATGACATGAAATTGTAGAATATTGTGGACGCAACCTACCACAGAAGCTGATTTCAGACCAGGCTAACAAAGCTAAATTTGCTAATAATTGTCCCATGGTTCCTTGCTCTCGGTTCCCTCTCTTTCTCTCTGATGTCAGGTATAGGATTGGAGCGTGTAAATGGCATAATCATTGGTCACATTTCACAGTCTGTTCAATGTAACTGCATCACCGTTGGTTAAAAGACAATGAAAGTTGTTGTTTTTCTCCGGTAAATACCTGTTCATTTGAAAGAGCCGTATGATGCTATGACACTTGTAGCTGTCACTATTGGTGCTTGGCTTATGCTTCATTGTCTTAATATTCCAAATAAAACTGTTAAGTGTAATCTACACTGGCCCGAAACTTCAGCCTGACTCCGCCTTTTTATTCTAATACTAGTACGCATATTGTGCTATTGTCTTCCACTGATGTTTTGCAGTGACGTGTTTTCAGCATGTTTGTCTATGGGGGAATATTCTGCAGTTTCCATGGTGATGCAATACACACATTAGCAGATCAATTTTAAGATAATCGGGAAAAAAATACAACATGGATTTTAAGATACATTTGCAGAAGTCTGTGATCATTGTTTTAAAGATACCAGCAAAAAAAACTAATGTTTTAGAGCAGTGTTTCCCAACCAGGGGTACAAGTACCCTTAGGGGTACACGAGCACCCCTAAAATTAAATTTTAATTTTCAAATTAAGGAGATGAAATAAAATGATTTTCATTTAATAATCTGTTGTGTCACATTCTACTTTTGGAGAATTATCAACACGTATGAGTTAGGGGTGGGTGTTGGCAAAGAAGTCACGATTCAATTCGAATCACGATTCATATGCCACGATGCGATACTATCACGATGCATCACGATACTTTGAATTATTGCGATGCATTGCAATATATTTGACATACTTCAGTGAAAATGTACCAAAAAAAAAAGAGGATAACTTAAATATGAGTGGCTGTGTATCTGGGTCGTGTCTTCAATTGATACATAACTCTGAGCAACTCAATTCATAACTGAATTTTTTGAATAACAAAAACAAATAAACCAAACCAATAAAAAAAGTGCATAGGATTTTTTCTAAAACAAAAAATGATGTTCAAACATTTGCCATTTTGGAGGTAGCTACCATCATAACAAACAATACCCTTTCACAAAGAAAAAAGTGCATAGGATTTATTTTAAAAAATAAACTAAGAATTAATTAATAATTAATCAATAAATTATTAATAATAATCGATTTTTGGCATCAAGAATCGATGCAGTATATTGTGAAAGTTAGTATGCATTGTCATGACGATTAATTTGCACACCCCTAGTATGAGTGAGGGGGTACTCGAGGTATGACAAAAAGACTCAGGAGGTACACAAGACAAAAAAGGTTGGGAAACACTGTTTTAGAGGGACTTGTTGAACAGCACAAAACATTTCACTTTTTGGGCAGATTGTGTTAAAGCTCAGATTGAAGTCTAAATCAAGAAACAGCTTCAGACAGAGCAGTGTCTACAGTTAGCATCACACCCCTAGGTAATGTTGATGACATCAGCTGCAAAGACTTAGACAAACTTTATTGATCCACAAGGGAAATTATTTGGATACAGTAGCTCACTCATCATAATATAATATATAACAGAGGGTAACAAAAAATAGATGGAATAGCAAACGTGTATATGTACAAGTCAAAATAAAATAGAAAAATATGTAAATATAAAATAAAATATCAAATATATAAATAAAAGATCAAATAAAATATAATTATATAGTTATAATCTATGATGGCAGTAGATTATGTTACATTTTGGACATTGATAATCACCAAAACAAGATTACTCAAACATGCATGAATCACTTTAAATACAGCTTTGTGCGTGGGAAAAGACTTTAAAACTTTATTGATCCACAAGGGGAATTATTATTTTTAGAATATTATTTTTATTTTTTATAATTATGTTTCATTTGACACTGGTCTCTTGCTATCTTTTTTGCTCTACCATCTATTTTTGTTACTCTCTGTTATATATTATATTATGATGTGTGAGCTACTGTATCCAAATAATTTCCCTTGTGGATCAATAAAGTTTGTCTAAGTCTAACCTCCCAACCATGTACTTACTGCTGGATCTCAGATATATAAAGCTCATGGAGGCTAGTGGTTTTATAAACAAAATTGGAGTTTCATATTAGGAATTGATTTACGGACAAAATAGCGAAATAATACGTAGTAGAGCAGACTTTTTAAGACCAAAATGATAAGGCTCAAAACAGCAGTTCAAAGAAAGGGGTGATGTTTTTTTAAAGGTCCCATGACATGGTACTTCTTGATGCTTTTATATGGCTCCTTAATGGTTCCCTAATACTGTAAATGAATCCTTCTTCAAAATCAACACTCAGTGCATGAGAAACAGAGATAAGCTGAGAAATAGTAATTTTTCTTACTCTGAACACTCTATAATGGGCGTTGTTGCTTGAATGCAAATGAGGAGAAAAGAGCTGGCCAATAGTAGAGGGTGGGGGCGTGGCCAAACGCTCTGCTCTCGCTCTGAGCGCTCAGCTGATCCATTTCCTTGTTTTTGCACGGGGGGAGAGATTTGAAGCGTTCCATTGAAAAATAAACACATTTCCACATAAAATAAAATTAAACCACTGCTGTTCAAAGGTCCAGAGGCTCAGATAAAGGACTTCCGAGCCTAGAAACACTCGGACGTGCCTCCAGGCAAATAAAAAAACGCATTTTGCATTGCCTAGCGCATTCGCAGTCCAAACTCTCTGGCCGTGATTTACAGAGACGCTGAGTACAGACAGACGGGGGTGGAACTGCATTTGCATTTCTTTTTTCGATCTGACGTGAATAAGGTGCCTTGTTCAAAATCGCCCGTTTGAGCTCTGATTTTTTGTAACGCAGAAAAGGATCGCAAATGCTCAGTTTAGACATTTCACAACTTTTAACCATGGGGGGGGGGCTAAACAGGGTAGGGGAGCTCACATTAACGTTCAAAAACCTCAGAAAGTGAAAATTTCATGCCATGGGACCTTTAATACAAAATGAATTAGATGCTCACCTCCTCTTTGGAACGTGGCGGCTAGCGGGTCGGCTATGTCCATTTATACATACAGTCTACAGGCTCAGATGACATAAGACATTCTCTAGCTTGTAATGGAGATGGGGGGCAAATAAGATTAAAATTGTTAAAGGCACACTATGTCACTTTTCTGGTGGGGAATCCGCCAGCTGCTTCTCTACATGGAGTATGGCATTCAACTCTCAATCTAACTCAAGTAATGCAAGCAATAAAAATACCATTTGTAATTCTGCAAATGCAGGATACACAAGTTTAATGCCACTGGTTTATTTCAGACCAAGCGATAACTTCTCTATTAAGGCTAGCACAGAGTAAAAACTTACATAGCCTCCTGAGACCCGGCCCATTCATTTGTGTCCTTTATAGTGGACATCGGGTTAACCAGTCTAGTTTGTGGCGGCACTATTTTTAAAAAAAGTAAAAATAAATAAATAAATAAGTTGTACATAAAAAATAAAAATAAATAAATATGTAAATAAATACTCAAATAAATAAAAATAAATAATACATAATATATAAAAAAATAAATAAGAAATTAAAAGGGAGTCTAAGAACTTTTAGAGGCGACTGTAGAAGCTTGTCAGAGATGTTGGTCATCAAAAAAAAAAAAAAAAATGTTTTTGTTAGGTTGTTAACTTCACATGGATTTAACACCAAAATGTCCCAGACGTCCATTACAGAAAAATAAAATTAACAAAATGTAAACGCTAAGGTGTTAATTTACCGTTATCTAAATTATAATAATAATTTAGATATACTTTTTTTCTTCAGGTCCCAGGAGGATAGTGCCACTTTAAAAAGCAGATTTAGATTATATTAATATTATCATCAGGTACTATATTATACTATTACTATTAATGACATTATAACATTTAAATTTTAATTTTCAAATTAAGGAGATGAATTTAATAATTTAATAATAATAATTCATTTAATAATCTGTTGTGTCACATTCTACTTTTGGAGAATTATCAACACGTATGAGTTAGGGGTGGGTATTGGCAAAGAAGTCACGATTCAATTCGAATCACGATTCATATGCCACGATGCGATACTATCACGATGCATCACGATACTTTGAATTATTGCGATGCATTGCAATATATTTGACATACTTCAGTGAAAATGTACCAAAAAAAAGAGGATAACTTAAATATCAGTGGCTGTGTATCTGGGTAGTGTCTTCAATTGATACATAACTCTGAGCAACTCAATTCATAACTGAATTTATTGAATAACAAAAACAAACCAATAACAAAAAAAGTGCATAGGATTTTTTCTAAAACAAAAAATGATGTTCAAACATTTGCCATTTTGGAGGTAGCTACCATCATAACAAACAATACCCTTTCACAAAGAAAAAAGTGCATAGGATTTATTTTAAAAAATAAACTAAGAATTAATTTATTAATAATTAATCAATAAATTATTATTAATAATCGATTTTTGGCATCAAGAATCGATGCAGTATATTGTGAAAGTTAGTATGCATTGTCATGACGATTATTTTGCACACCCCTAGTATGAGTGAGGGGGTACTCGAGGTATGACAAAAAGACTCAGGAGGTACACAAGACAAAAGGCGACTGTAGAAGCTTGTCAGAGATGTTGGTCATCAAAAAAAAAAAAAAAGTTTTTGTTAGGTTGTTAACTTCACATGGATTTAACACCAAAATGTCCCACACGTCCATTACAGAAGACATGTTACAACATTATGAATAAAAATAAAATTAACAAAATGTAAACGCTAAGGTGTTAATTTACCGTTATCTAAATTATAATAATAATTTAGATATACTTTTTTTCTTCAGGTCCCAGGAGGATAGTGCCACTTTAAAAAGCAGATTTAGATTATATTAATATTATCATCAGGTACTATATTATACTATTACTATTAATGACATTATAACATGTACAAGTGTTCAAACGTTTGCACATCCAACAAAGAAATGGCTAATATCAAAGCAAATTTGCACTCATTAGTGATGAATGTGTGTGAGTGACGCTAGGACTGGTCAGTGTGTGTATGGATGTATAAAGATGAATTTTTTGGAATGTTTTTTTTAGAAATGGCATAGGGACAGTCAGAATTTTATCTGATATGTATGCACATGTGATTATTTTTATGCACTGTCCATTACCCATCTGCAATCTCTTTTACAGTATATTTAATTAAAGATCCCATGACATGGTACTTCTTGATGCTTTTATATGGCTCCTTAATGGTTCCCTAATACAAGGAACTATTCACCCATTCACACACACCAGTGCATGAGAAACAGATAAGCTGAGAAAGAGTAATTTTTCTCACTCAGAACACTCTATAATGGGCGTTGTTGCTTGAATGCAAATGAGGAGAAAAAAGCTGGCCAATAGTAGAAGGTGGGGGCGTGGCTAAACGCTCTGCTCTCTGCTCTGAGCGCTCTCTGATCCATTTCCTTGTTTTTGCACGGGGGGAGAGAGTTGAAGTGTTCCATTGAAAAATAAACACATTTCCACATAAAAAAAAATTAAACCACTGCTGTTCAAATGTCCAGAGGCTCAGATAAAGGACTTCCGAGCCTAGAAACACTCGGACGTGCTTCCAGGCAAATAAAAAAACGCATTTCGCATCTGTGGGAGCTGGAATCGTACCAACCAACTCTCTGGGCATGATTTACAGAGACTCTGAGTACAGACAGACGGGGGTGGAACTGCATTTGCATTTCTTTTTTCGATCTGACGTCAATAAGGTGCCTTGTTCAAACTCGCCCGTTTGAGCTCCTATTTTTTGTAACGCAGAAAAGGATCATTCTTATGCACTGTCCATTACCCATCTGCAATCTCTTTTACAGTATATTTAATTAACATCAACCTGTCCCGGGGCTACAGGTGGAAATTTGCATTTTTGCTATAACCTGGCACCATGCATCTTTCTTTTGTTTATTTCAAAGGTCAATGAAATGTTGTGCACTGTCCCTGTGCAAATAAATAAACCATACCATACCATATTACACTTATATTATTACTAGGTTCAACGTAAACACTCATGTTCATGTAATTTAGTTCTTAGACTAAATTTTGAGGACTTTTTTTACCATATATCCTATGGTAAAAAGTCCTCAAAATGTTGTCTAAGAAAACAAATATATTCACATTACTTTCTACAGTCTGAAAACCACCAATAATAGTGCAATTGACTATACACACACTTTTGTATAACTGGAGCCAAGGTGTGTTAAGTATCTTGGCCCAGAGCATGACAGCATTATGGCTCTGTTATAGCTCTGCCAACTGATCCATACTCCACCAATTACTCCAGAGGCAAGATAGATCTTTTTTCTCATAGTGCACCATCAGATACAAATACACATTATGAGAAAACTGACTATAAACAAATATAATTATGTTTTTAATGAAATAATAAAGTGCCAAAGAAATATGCATGAATAAAACAGTGCAAAAACAGTTTCTTATAACCCACACATGTTAAGGCAGAGTTTGAATACAGTTTTATTCTATTTTTTTATTAGTTCTTAGTAGGCCTATTGCTTGGTGTCTTGCTCATGTACATTGCTTACAATTAAGCGATCTTTAAGCATCTCATATGGTATATTTAAAGTATGTCAGTGCACTAGCATACATTAAACTTCTTGGCCTTGATTCTTTAGACTTAGACAAACTTTACTGATCCACAAGGGAAATTGTTTGTTTCTTGTTTTGTTTTGGAATTGTTTTAACGATCTAACATTACACACTCGATTCTTGTGAGCTTTAAACCACACTGTTACCTCATCAAAAATGTAGAGTTGTGTTGATGTGATGTTTGAATAATCCTTTATTATTAGTCTGTACGGAAGTCGACAGAGGCCATATTCATAAACAATATTTTTTCTTCCTTGTTATCCCGAGATAACGAGATAATTAATTCGAGATCTTGAGAAAACAAAACAATTATTCCGTGATCTCGAGAAAACAACTGAAACGTCTACCGCCACGTTGTGACACGCTGACTTCGAGGCTATTTCTCATTCTGAATAGATGTGTTTTTGGTCATTAGAATGTCTGGAATAATAATCGATCAGCTGATAAGGCAATATTTTGATCAGGGGTTGACACAGGGGGAGATTGCATTACGGCTTTTAATTCGGGATAATTTCGAGATTAGTCCGCGGCACCTCCACAGAAGACCGGCCCGGCTTCGTCTTTACCGACAGAGATACAGTGTTTTCTCAAGATCACGGAATAACAGTTTTGTTTTCTCAAGATCACAAATTAATTGTGTAGTTTTCTCGAGATCTCGAGTTAATTTTCTCATTATTAAAGCCCCAGTGTGTAGGATTCGTGGCGCATAGGTGGATGGTTCTATTGCACTTTCTGTTTTAGCTACGGCAGACCTCGAGGGACCCGTGCACGAGCCGCGCGCCGCTACTGTATAAATAAAACGCGGTCCCGTTTTTTTTTTTCTCATGAAAACACACATTCCCGATCATGTACCATGACACTCTACACATCAAATGAAACCTTACAGTCTCCTCTTTTTGACTATGCAATTCATTTCCCTGCAAAACAATCAATCCCTGAGCACATGGGGCTTTTATACGGAAAAGCACAAAACGAGGTTACCTTAAAATGCTTTGCACAGGTCAAACTCTGTATTTCACCATAAACTTGCTCTCAATTTGTCCGTAAGGATCCAGCGAATAAAATCCAGTAAAACAATTTAGTCCAAAACACGTGTTAGATCCATTACAACGTCTGATCCGGCAGCATGCTTGTCGTTGTTTACCCAAAACCACGAGCCTTGCCGAAGGCGAAGGCGGAGCCCAAATGTCCTTCTGCGGATCTCGTATTCATCTGCATGGGGAAGATCCCCCTTTTATGTGACTATATCTAAGTCCAAAAGAATACTTTGATTTCATGATGGAAGTGAAAAGGCTTGGAAAACACTGTATTTTTGAATGGGTATCTTCAATTTCAGTAATTAACGGGTAAAAATCTTACACACTGTCCCTTTAAGGTGGAAAATAATCATTACGAACATGGCCTCTGTCGGCTTCTGTAGATGTTTGAGTAATCCTTTATTATTAGTCTGTCTGCATCTCCAAAACTCAAAGTGCTGTTCCACCCTGTGATGTCATGTAGTAATACTTTTTAAGCTGACCTTTTACCTTTAGTAGACATGGGCAATTCCAGGGCTCAGATCATCCAAATGATTCTAGTGAAGGTGTGTGGAGTTTAAAAACACAGTGGAGCACTTTATGTATGTCCCACATGACTCAAGTTTGAATGAAATGAAACACAACTCCACTTTTGTTTGTGATGACACATAACAACATTATAACATAAACCAGAAATAATTAATTTTGACCCACCCCCTTCTCTGTACCCCCTCTGGGACAGATCCTTTCAGTCCTGGGAGCTTTACACTTATGTATTTGTTCATTGAAATCCAGTATAAATAGCATTTGGGTTATCATGTTTGCTACACTGGGCTGGTTGTGAATAATTGAAGCTGCCTCAGAGGAGGGTAAAGCAGAGTTTAATGACAAAAAAAACTTCAGAGGGTTTAAAATAAGGGCAAGATAATCAAATGTACCAAAACAAGTATCAACAAGAAGCTCAGATAAATACAGTTCAGGCTGGGAGCAGGAAAAAGGATATACCAAGAAAATATGCAGTTTTGTAACTAATGGGTTTTATAACAGAGGGCAGTTGAGGTGAGGCTAACTAAAACAGTCACTGAAATGATTTGGCCTAATAAGGAAGACTTAATTATTGTTCTTGTAGCTTGTAGACTTTTGTGCTCATTTGCCCCTTTGCATTTGACACATCCTTCACTGTCATTAGTACAATCCATCTTGACCCTAAATCCATCAAGATTATTTTCACAGTGCGCACCGAAACAGCGAGAGCACACTGAAAGAGAACATGCTGATTTTGTTAACATTGTAATACACTATACTATTTGGGTTTTTCTAACTTTTTCTCTGACTTAAAGGTGGACTTTAATGATGAAGATGATTCCACACAGATATACTTTTCCTGGAATGTTACCCTGTATGGCATTAAACTTATGTATCGCCATGAGAAAAGGCAGTTGGTGTCACTAGACCTAGTTATGGATGAGATCAGTGTAGAGGCGGGCCTGCTCAGTAAACAAAATAAGTTTGTTTTTGTGTGCGATATCGTCTTGGACCGCTCCTGTCTGCCGCTATCAACCTCTGCCCCTGTCCACTCCTGTTTGCTTCTGTTTGCTCTTGTCTGCTCCTATTTGCTCCTATCTGCCTCTATCTGCCTCTGTCTGCTCCTTCTTGCTCCTGTTTGCCTCTATCTGCCCCTGTCCACTCCTGTCTGCCTCTATCTGCCCCTGTCCACACCTGTCTGCCTCTATCTGCCCCTGTCCACTCCTGTTTGCTTCTGTTTGCTCTTGTCTGCTCCTATTTGCTCCTATCTGCCTCTATCTGCCTCTGTCTGCTCCTGTTTGCTCCTGTCTGCCTCTATCTGCCCCTGTCCACTCCTGTCTGCCTCTATCTGCCCCTATCCACTCCTGTCTGCCCCTGTCTGTTCCTGTCCACTCCTGTCTGCCTCTATCTGCCCCTGTCTGCTCCTGTTTGCTCCTGTCTGCCTCTATCTGCCCCTGTCCACTCCTGTCTGCCTCTATCTGCCCCATCCACTCCTGTCTGCCCCTGTCTGTTCCTGTCCACTCCTGTCTGCCTCTATCTGCCCCTGTCTGCTCCTGTTTGCTCCTGTCTGCCTCTATCTGCCCTTGTTTGCTCCTCTTTGCTGCTATCTGCCTCTATCTGCCCTTGTCTGCTCCTGTCTGCCCCTGTTTGCTCCTGTCTGCCTCTATCTGCCCTTGTCTGCCTTTGTCTGCTCCTGTTTGCTCCTGTCTGTCTCTATCTGCCCCTGTTTGCCTCTATCTGCCCCTGTCTGCTCCTGTTTGCTCCTCTTTGCTCCATTCTGCCTCTATCTGCCCTTGTCTGCTCCTAGTTGCTCCTGTCTGCCTCTATCTGCCCCTGTCTGCCTCTCTCTGCTCCTGTTTGCTCCTGTCTGCCTCTATCTGCCCCTGTTTGCTCCTGTCTTCCTCTATCTGCCCTTGTCTGCTCCTGTCTGCCCCTGTTTGCTCCTGTCTGCCTCTATCTGCCCCTGTTTGCTCCTATCTGCCTCTATCGGCCCTTGTCCACTCTTGTCTCCTCTTGTTTGCTCCTGTCTGGTCCTATCTGCCCCTGTCTGCCTCTGTCTGTCCCTGTCTGGTCATGTATGCCCCTGTCCACCTCTATCAGCCCCTGTCCACCTCTATCTGCCCCTGTCCACCTCTATCTGCCCCTGTCTGCCCCGTCTGCTCCTCTGTATAACTGTAGCCTGTATCTGCCTCTGCCACATGGAGCAGTTGTGCACATGTGTCCACATGTGTCCACATGTGCATTTAAAAGACAAAAGGAGGAGAGACCCACGACCACATCAGATAAGTGAGTCTGAGAACACAGAGTCCGTTCATGCAGCGTTCACACAGACGATTAAACCGCACGCCTTTTAAAATACAATTTTCAACTGTTCTAATTTAGCTATTTTCCAAAACACGCGCATTACAATTTAGCATGCAACATTCTGTTACAAATTTAGACATAAGACAAGACATTCCAGTGTCTAATAATTGTAATAAACAGATATTTGATTAAAATAATTCATAATTCATAAATAAATGTGTATGTTTTTACTTTTTATTTTGTATTTGGCCTTCTTATAGACATGTTGACACCAAAGTTCTTTGTAAAATTGTTTTGAAAAGTGCAATATAGTGTACATCAAGATTAATCTTATAGGTGGGGTACTTAAAATGTTTTTCACTCTTATCGCTTTATAAATATTGTTTGATTGATTGATTGATTGATATAGAGCATTGTAAAAGCAGCACTGTGTCAAAGAATGATTGAGAAACCCAGAAGCAAGAGTGAAATGTCCCACAGTAAGGCATTAAGCTTATCTGTGGTGCATTTATCCAAGTTTTTTATAGATCACAAACACCTTGATAAAAACCCATTCTTGTGTGGGCTTGCTTCTCCACAGATCTGACCTGCAGCTTCACCTACGCCACCTGCTTATTTTCACAGAGTATGACAAGTTTAATGCCATATTGTGGAACTTTCCAGGCAAAGCTATAACATACATGTCTATGGAAAGCTGGTGCCAGACCCTTCACTAGAAATGTTACGTAGCACAGCTTTATTGCCCAAGAAACTTCAAGAATTTGAAACTTTTCTGTTGGTCTCACATGTTCTAGCTAGTGTATAGTATATTAGGACATGTTTTAAATATTTTGATGACCACTCTGGGAATCACGCTGGCACAGTTCGATTTTATTTTTAACTTTTACTGTAGCTTTAATACCTGGGAGGTTCAGTTTATAGGCCAGTTTTCTGCACGTCTCTGCTTTTGGGGGAAAACTTTTGGCCTTGTTTGGTTCTCGAGGGCTCGCTCTGGCTCTCGCTGCCTGTTTCTGAGCTCACACGGGCAGGGGGCAGGCGGCAGGAGAGCGCACACAGTGAACCGAGGCCAAGTCTGCTGTGGCTGACCTCCAGATGACCTCTCCTGATCGGTACGTGCACTAGCATCCATGTTTCAGAGCAGAGAAATATCCGGCCAACATTAAATTACACCCACTGCAGAAGTCAAACGTGATTGGTGGATGGGCTGATGTGGGCGGGGCTTGGTTGGTTGGTTATAAATTTTGTAAAATCCATTCGCACTTATTATTCATGTATTTATATGATTCCAAGGAAGTCCTATTTATTTTTCTTT
The DNA here is from genome assembly GCA_036785185.1 of Paratrypauchen microcephalus. Classification (NCBI taxonomy): domain Eukaryota; kingdom Metazoa; phylum Chordata; class Actinopteri; order Gobiiformes; family Gobiidae; genus Paratrypauchen; species Paratrypauchen microcephalus. The sequence goes on from JAVJIX010000001.1 coordinate 1,535,854, forward strand.
TATGCAAATTTCACCATATTGAGGTTCTTAAAACTAAAAACAAGGATGAAACCTGGCCTGCTTTTGATTAATAACAATATAAAGTATTTTTAGTCTTAGGGCTAATGATTTTGTGATTTATAAGATGCTCAGGGTCACTCCGTACTCTCCGAGGTACCGTATGTTCCTGTATTATAGCCACAGCTGCTCTGGGGTAGACTGATGGAAGCGAAGCTGCCAGCCTGCCACTCCAACCACATCCAATCACTCACTCACACTCCATTCTTGGCAAGGTGGGTGAAGTGTCTTGCTTCAGAACACAACAACAGTATGCAGTATGTCCCAAGTGGGGTTTTGATTAACCCAAGACTAGATCAAGAGCAATACTGGCTCCCAATAGTGGTTTCCAACCTTATTTGTCTTGAGTTTCACCTTAAAAAAAAAAATCTCAAATCATACCCCAGATTGGTAAACACTTCTTTATTAAAAAAAATACATTTAAATAACTATATCCTCCTGAGACCCGGCCCATTCATTTGTGTCCTTTATAGTGGACATCGCCTGTCTTTTAAGTGTTTTGAGATAGACTCTAGTTTGTGGCTGCACTATGATTAAATAAATAAATAAATAAATAAAGGGATACATAAATATATAAATAAATAAATAAATAAGAAATTAAAAGGGAGTCTAAAAACTTTTTGAGGCGACTATAGAAGCTTGTCAGAAATGCTGGTCATAAAAATAAAAAATAAAAAATAAAAAATAAAAAATAAAAAATAAAAAATAAAATAAATAAATAAATAAATAAAATAATAATAATAACAATAATAATAATAAATAAATAAAAATAATAAAATAAATTATAAATAATAATAATAAATATATAATAATAAAAATATTTTTTTTTAAATATGCTTAGACTGTTGCCCCCGTGACCCGGCACCAGATAAACGGAAGAAAATGGATGGATGGATAAAAAATAATAATAAAAATACTACTACTACTACTACTACTACTACTACTACTACTACACCTTTTTCTTTGGGTGCCAGGAGGATAATATACATATAAAATACAGATAGGGTCCAATGAACAAAAGTTGCGTTGTAAAATGAATTCCATTAGTTTAGCCTTTGACATTCTCTTTTTCCGGAGTGTCCAAATTATGGCCCAGGATCCAAATGTCGCCCTCAGACCAATTTTTGTTGGCCTCCTGCTGAATTGGCCCAAATGATCATAGGCAGTAGTTTTTTGCTGCAATGTGAAGTATTTCTACACTATGACCTCAATAACATCACATTGTATTGGAATACAGACCTAAGATGAATGTTTTATGTGTAGGTGCCTTTTATACGTGCAGCAGCTCTGCCAAACTTATGTAAATTGCAATTATCAGAATGACCCCTGTACTGACCATCAGTCTGCGGCCCTCCACTACAAATGTGTTTCCATATGTGGCGGTGAAAAAAGTTTGGACCCCTGCTCTATATGTTCTCTTCAGACCAAATGAAGACACAGCCTATTTACATCTACGCATTTTGATCATATACAGCTTTAGTAATGAGCTCCAGCAGAGTTCCGTACATTTGAACCACATGTGAACCCTCGGCATCTGGATACGCCTCTTGTATTTTTCTGGTCTGGCAGCAGCAGTGGAAACTTCAGCTGGGCATGTCCTGTTAATTCCTCTGCCCCCTCCTCCTCCATAACCCTCATTCTCAAACTTACAGTAGTCCTGCTCCGGGATTAGATCACACTTTTAGAATACATGTTTTACAAATAGCTGTGTTGGCATTGCAATTCAAATCATATGAAGCAGAAAAACTTTTAATAGTTTTTTTGTTGCTATGGTGACCAAGCATAATGCCCATTGCAGTTTTTTTTTTTATTATTATTATTATTATTATTATTATTATTATTATTATTATTATTATTATTATTATTATTATTATTATTATTGTGGAAGTAGAAGTGTGGAGGACATATTCTATCCAACAGGTTCATGAAAGAAGACTAAAGACATCAGTGAGCATGGAGGAGCTTAGGATAGAGCCTCTGCTCCTCTACAGCAAAACAAACCAGTTGGACCCAGATGTGCTTATTCTTCATCTATTAACGTTTTAAAGGTCCCATGACTTGGTACTTCTTGATGCTTTTATATGGCGCCTTAGTGGTTCCCTAATACTGTAAATGAATCCTTCAAAATCAAACCTCAGTGCATGAGATATCCTCATGAAGACAGTCAGAGTCATAAAGATGTCTCTGAAACACTTTATTCTGGGCGTTGTTGCTTGAATGCAAATGAGGAGGACAGAGACAGGCCAGAGCAGCAGGTGGGTTGTGGCCAAATAAGCCACTGTTTCCTGGTTTAGCGGTGCGATGTGCGCTGTCACCCACTTCCGCGATAGAGACGCGTTCCATAAAAAAAAACACATTTCCACAGAAAATGAAATCAAACCACTGCTGTTTCAGAGGTTCGGAGGCTCGGATGTCCTTTAAACTCTCAGGTGTCTCCAGGCAAATAAAAAAACGCATCTTGCATTTCGTAACTCGTATGTGGTCCAAATTCTTTGGGCGTCATTTCCAGAGACGGGGTGGACATACAGACGGGGGGTGGAAACCTTTCCGCGAGTGTGACGTCAGAAAGTCCCCTTGTTCAGAATCGCCTGTTTGGGCTGTCTTTTTTTCAAATGCGAAAAGGATCGCAAATGCTCAGTTTACACATTTCACAACTTTTAGACATGGGGGGGGGCTAAACAGGGTAGAGGAGCTCACATTAACGTTCAAAAACCTCAGAAAGTGAAAATTTCATGCCATGTTGACCTTTAAGACAACATGGATCAAATGCCTTGCCCAAAAGCACAATAGGAGCTTAGACTTCTCTTGCCTGGGAATACATACTACGCACGCACTTCTTCAATTTTTTATGAAGGTGTGAGTCTGCTCAGATAAGTCTGGTGAGACACTGACACTGCTGCTTAAAAGACACTTAAATGACACTGACACTGCTGCTTAAATTACACTATTTGAGTGTTATTACACTACACGTTGTGTGTTTTACCTATTTGTATTATATACAAGTTTTTACTGTACTGTTGCTATGGGTATATGTGATGTTTTAGTCATTGTCAACGTATTCGACCAAATAAACTTTTGTCCAGTTGACAAATTGAATTTCCCCAACTGGACAAAAGTTTATTTGGTCGAATACGTTTCACAGCTCATCCAAGCTGCTTCTTCATTTCTGGCTAGAGTGCTGGTGGACACAGCTTATAACAATCTGTAGGGAGTTGCTAACTACAATGAAATTACTATGAAACTATCACACCTATTTGTTTTTAGTCATTGTGTTTATTGTCTTGTTTATCAGGTGTTTTATGTTCACTGTGGGCCTAGGGGGCGCTGCAATTTCAAATTCTGTGTGTGCAACCTGTACATAGTATGTTTTTTGACAATAAAGCTAACTTTGAACTTTGATAAATTTGATTAAATAATGGGTTTTCTCAGTTTACTCTTGTATCATTCTTTGCACTTTTACTTACGCTGTACTCTTTTCTAACATATATATGTGCGTGTAAAACTTATCTACATGACCAAAATTGTGCAAAAAAAAGACAATATACACTGGAAAGTTGGTGCTTAAATTGCTGCTCTGACTGGGTACAAATGATAGATAAAAAATAAATCTATAGCCTACCAAAACTGACCTTACAGCTACACTGACACAGTACATTATTATTGTTTAAAGTGTGTGTGTGCTTTTAAAATTATTATTATTATTAATATTATTATAGCTCATATATCTTTCTCAAATGCTCTCTCCAACCGTTCCATCGGCGTGTGTTCTTAACCTCAGCATACCGCTCAGAGTTTGGCTGTCCTCTGCTTAAACCCGGCTCTTCCTTTACCTTTCTCTTTAGCCTCTCTCTGCAGTGGCCTTTGGAAACTTGTGTCAAACTTATGTGTTTATGGAGTCCTGACAAATTCCTTCCCCTTCATTCGCTTCTGTTACGTTGCAAAGTCGACATGTGAGCCTCATATTTAATCCCCGGTTCCCATTGCGGACCGTAGCTGTTGCGGAGAAGAGTGCACCAAATTGGGAGCTAGAAGGTCCTTGTGGTGAAGTTATATTTTCTTATGGCTATATAACTGGAAACGGGAATACACTGGTCATTTGCGTATTAATATGGATACTCAAGGCTTGTCCGTTAGAGGCTAGTTTGGTTTTATTTTCACTTGGCCTATTTGCACTAAGAACCATTTAAAGTAATGTAAATGCGATCATGACCAATTGGTGACCTTGGAGACTAAAAATTACAAGCGTTCGGTGCCAAAAGTTTCTGAAAAGCTCCCAGAAGACCTGCTTCAGAATTTCCAACTGGCATAAACTGTAGAGCCAGAAATACAAGCAGAACATGGGAAAGGCTACCTGGATAATAGCTAATTCAAAGAAAACAAGGTTCAGCTTCAAAGCAAAATCCATGTGTGTTATTGTACTATTAAAGGTGTCCAATGGAACTTTACTGATGAAGGGTTTGTCATCTGCTTGTCTTCATGGGAATGTTCCACGGTGAAGCCTTCTGTCTCCATGGAGATAGGCTACCAGGCCAAGTTGAGCCTGGTAACAGTCAGAAAAGATATTCTATTAGCAATAAAACACAGCTGTAATTGAATAATTGCAAGATAAATATGTTTATAAGCACCATAAAATGTGCTAAAGGTTTATCAATCAATCAATCAATCAAACAACATTTATAAGGCGCTTTTCATACAAAATTGTAACACAAAGCGCCTTAGAATTAGAAGATTAGAAGATTGACCTTTATTGATCTCGCACAGGAGAAGTGCGAGATCAAACACAGGAGCAGGTGTCCAGGTGTGGAGGGTTTGCACTTGCTTGTCTCCATGGAGATGATATGACTTTGCCTTGAATGTTCCATAGTATAACGTTAAGGCTACATCCCATTACTCTGTATTACCCCTTCCCCTACCCCTTTATCTACGTCTTTGTCTTGCCCCTCGATACTGAGCTGAGAGGGCTCGGGGTACGAATGTTCCCCTAAGAAATGGGACACCACTTGATTACCGTTTGCGTCATCATCCCTCGCCTCTACCTGAGCTGCTACGTCTACAGAGGCGACAACAATTGACGTAAACAAATGTCAAGGATTATCGGGTACCTCAGCTCGACAAAAAAACTAGCTTGTTTATGCATGAAAGTTCGATGAAAATGATAACGTCGGCTAAACAGACGTCACTACAATTAAAACCGCAACAACACTACACTAAAAGTAACGTAGAACATAAGCGTCATAATTGTAAACCAGCTAAACTGTTAATCGATTATTACAACTGCTGAAAATACATTTATGAGACTCCTTGGCTGGTCGATGTGACGCTGTCATCCTGATCCCAAAACCTGCCTGAGCTTGTAGGCGTACCCCTTTGTTTCAAGTCTGGTCGAGAGCTTATTTAGTTTCAAGGGGTATGTAGCCCTCGGTCGTGGCCCTAGCTCTTTATCAAAAGAATCGGGACACCCCTTGCCCTCACATGAACGCGCAAAACCAAGGGGTAGGGCAGGAGTGTCCAAACTTTTTCCACCCAGGGCCACATATACAAACATATTCATAGTGGAGGGCCCCAGAGCTGGTGAGGACAGTGAGACTTTCAGATAGATGCATTTTATTTGAGTTTGACGGAGCCACAACACTTTTAAAAGTCATAGAATGCAAATTTTAGGTCTGTATCGTAATGCAGGGAGTTTTTATTGAGGTTGCAGTGATTGAGATACTGGAATTTGAAGTAAAAAGTACTGCTCAATGGCTCTATGATCATTTGGGCCAATTCAGCAGGATCCCTGGGGTCCAACAAAAATTGATCAGAGGGCCGGATTTGACCCCTGGGCCATAGTTTGGACACCCCTGTGGTAGGGGTAAGACGAAGGGGTAAGACAGAGAAATGGGATGCAGCCTAAACCTAAATCTTACATTTAATACACTTAAAGTTCAATGAAAAACATGTATTCCTACTGTAAACAGGGTAACATCTCCACGGATCTAACCTGTAACTTGGCCTGGTGCTGTTACTTCCCTGTTACCATGGAAATCGATATACTTAATGTCATATTGTGGAACATACCAGGCAAAGCAATAACATGTCCATAGAGACAAGCTGGTGGCGACTCCTCCACCACAAAAGTTACACAGTGCATCTCTTCCCTTAAATCTGCAGCAATTTTTTTTTTTTTATAAAATATTTTCATCAAATAGAACCACTAAAGCCCAAAAGGCAAAACCAGTTTCAAATATGCAACACACACATTATAAAAGAACCACAAGTCTGTTTTCAAGTTACTATTATCCAAGACCAACCAGCCACATGCACAAGTGAAAACAAAGCCTCCGTTTCTCAACAGTCTTTAGTATTTCATCGGGCGTAAATCCCATGACACTGAGCCCTGCATAACCCAGTGTTTGAACAGCGCCCCCTACCCTTCTCTGTCTACACTAACTCCTTATATAGGCCCCTGAGGACTTCTGGTTCAGAGAAGGGGTCAGAGCTCAAATGCCCATCGCTCCTTTGCGGCGTTTTCAATGTATATTTGTGGAGAAGTCTGTGTAGTCTAACTGTACAAACTTTGTCTAGGGCTGGTACTATGGGCTGTGTGAGGTCTGTGTGGGAACAGCGAGTTTAGATAAATGTGTCACTGTCACCCTAACATACTGTGGTGATTTTTTTTAGCTAAGTATAATGACACAATGCATAGTTACATATATAGTCTAGTCTTTATTTAGGATTTTGTTATCTAAACTGACAGAAAAAGCCATAGACCAAATACAAGTGTTGAGATGAAGTTCAAACACACAATTTACAGCTGTAAATGTTTAAAATATTTTATTCTGAGGCAACAGATGGGGTTTTGCCGGTCTAGTATTCCTTAATTAGATTTAGGCTGCATCCCATTTCCCTGTCTTACCCCTTCATCTTACCCCTGCCCCTTGGTTTTGCGCGTTCATATGAGGGCAAGGGGTGTCCCGATTCTAATTTTGATCAAGGGTTCAGGCCACAACCTCGGGCTACATACCCCTTGAAATGAAGTAAGCTCTCGACCAGACTTGAAACGAAGGGGTACGCCTACAAGCTCAGGCAGGTTTTGGGATCAGGATGGCAGCGTCACATCGACCAGCCAAGGAGTCTCATAAATGTATTTTCAGCTGTTGTAATTATCAATTATCAACAGTTTAGCAGGTTTACAATTATGACGCTTATGTTCTACGTTACTTTTAGTGAACTGTTGTTGTGGTTTTAATTGTAGTGATGTCTGTTTAGCCGACGTTATTGTTTTCATCGAACTTTCACGTATAAACAAGCTAGTTTTTTTGTCGAGCTGAGGTACCCGATAATCCTTGACATTTGTTTACGTTTGTTTGCATCAGTTGTTGTCGCCTCTGTAGACGTAGCAGCCAGGTAGAGGCAAGGGAAGATGACGCAAATGGTAACCGAGTGGTGTCCCATTTCTTAGGGGAACATTCGTACCCCGAGCCCTCTCAACTCGTTATCAATCAATCAATCAATCAAACAATATTTATAAGGCACTTTTCATACAAAATTGTAGCACAAAGCGCCTTACAGTGGTCAAGGATTAGAAGATTGACCTTTATTGATCTCGCACAGGAGAAGTTGTTTCTATATTTGGGACCATCCCCATGATTTATCATGGGGCAAGACAAATACGTAGATAAAGGGGAAGGGGCACATAGATAAAGGGGAAGGGGAAGGGGTAAGACAGAGTAATGGACCGCAGCCTTAGACTTAGATTTAGACTTAGACCAACTTTATTGATCCACAAGGGAAATTATTTGGGTACAGTAGCTCAAGAATCACAATATAATATAAAACAGAGGGTAACAAAAAATTGATGGAATAGTAAAAAAAAGAGCAATAGACCAGTGTCAAATGAGACATGAGATTTAAAAAAATAAAATAAATGTATATGTACAAATCACAATAAAATAGATAAATTAAGTAATAAAATATAAAATACAATATCAAATAATATATCCAATCACAGCTATATAGTTGTAGGGAGTATTAATGCTGCAATATGTAACATTTGTCGAGACTGTATGGAGACAAGAGATATAATGTTCCAGAGCAGCACTAAGCGACTTCATTTTACTTTTACATTTATTTTATTTTTATTGCCTGGAAAAATGCTTTGAAAACATGCATTCTGTGAGCGGGGCCCCCTCTCCACAGATCTGATCCGGGCAGGTGGCATTAACTGCTTGTTTCTATGGGGTTTGATAAGCTTAATGCCGCTGATCATTCTAACATTCGAAAAGCGATACTGCCTGCCCACCACTAAACACAAAACATACTCCTATGTTTCATGATTTTGAGTGAAATTGTATAGAATTGTCAAAATAAATCTGCTGTGTACTATCTGCATCTAATTATAAAGTGTTTTATTGTCCAATAATCAGGAAGTACATTGTTAGCATGCTAGTTGCTGTTAGCATTACCATGACGGCAAACTCCACTCCGGCCTCTGAAAGTGTACACTGCCTGACAAAAGTATTAGGATGATAGTCCTAGTCTAGTTCTGGTTTAGACCTGAGTTAGACCTACACTGCGATGAGTCCCCATTTTTGCAATAATATTCCTTTACACATGATGACATTTGCTTTACTATATCAATAAATTGATTTGTTGTCATTACCAATATGTCTTGTTATCATTATTTATGAAAGTTCAGAAATACACAATCGGCCTAATACTTTTGTCAGGCAGTGTATAACGCTTTTAGTTCTTAGGAGCACCCGTTTTTTGGAGCATTTCTGGGTCAAGCACTTTTTCAAACATCATGTTTTTTCTTCTGCATAATTTTTGTTTTTGGCACGCAGTTGCAACTTTTATTAGATGTGCATGTCTCTGTCTAGCAGTATGGCGCTTTTAAACACATCACGATGTAAAATTTGTATTAGGACCACTAAATTTGGACCATTGCAAACTGTTTAAAATGAACTAAGGACCAATGTTTTTTGGTGGAAATGGAGAAGTTTTTATTTGTTTTGGCCTTTTGTCCACACGGCGCCAGCGTTTTTGGTGGGCGAAAATGGTGTTTTTTGAAAACGGGTTCCAGAGTGGAGAAATCTGAGAATACCGGGGGTTGCGTTGCCGCGTGGATGAGTAAAACACAGCTTTTGGAAAACAATTACGTCGCAAAGCCGTCATCACGTGACCAGAAGAGAACCCCGCGCATTTTGCCAGTAACAACCAGATAGAGGTAAGAGAAAGGACTTTATGCACATGTGTTCTTTGTAGTATTGCATTTCCAGTGGCTCTGGCTGTTTCCTGTTTACAGCACTACATATCGGTGTGACGTATGTATCACATCGCTTTCACTCAGCGCTCTGTTTTCATCTGAACACAAATATTTACTGATCCGACACGTGTGTGGACGTGATTTTTTTTCAACCCGCATTAAAAAAAAAATCCAGGAGCGTTGTCGTGTGGACGTAGCCTAAAACTTAAAATGAACTTCTGTTTTTTACACTTTTAAGACAGTGCCTTTAAACACAGTGTGCAGAGCTGATTATTTCACTGGGAAGAGTGTAAACCCTAGGAGCTCTCCTGTAATGGAAAAGAATATAGACAGTGTAATGCTCATATTAATGATAATTTTGTCCAATGCAGATTACAACCCCAGAGGATCCAGGTTCAGGCTCTTTTTTCTTCCGGAGGAGAATGCAGCCCATATAACACAAGGTTTATCTCCTGATGACAGACTTACACATGTCCAGAGCCAGTTCAATAAAACATGTCAACAGTGTGTAAACAGTGAAGGACATGAGACCAGATGTAGCAGAGAGAATATATGTCCTCTCTTCACACTAAACTTGATGAGTTCAAGGAGATCTAACTGACTCCAGGAGATATAACAGATTAATATGCATCCACAGATGTTCCATGACTATATATTGCCCATATAGCAGCAGCAAGAATAGAGAGTTATTAATGATGCGAAAACTGTTAAGAAAAATAAATATACAGGGGGTCCTCGGGTTACGACGGTCTCGGGTTACGACGTTTCGTGGTTACGAACGCGCCCCCATTAAAAAAAATATGTATATATTACGCGTCATTCCGTCTTACGCGGTTTAGCGTGGTAAGAGATGTAAACAAACGCGAACGGCGCGCGGCGCACGGCGCAAGAATACGCTCTGTTGTGGTTGTAGGGAGAAGAAGACGGCCTCATGTGCGTGCCCAATGTGGGCGGAAGTACCTGATGTGGGCTCTGATCTGCTCCTATGAAAGCGGCAGTGATAACCAAGCAGCGTAGTGGTCTAATTATTGAGATGGAAAGGTTATTGGTGCTTTGGTTGGGAGATCAAAGGCAAAATCCGGTTTACGACGAAATTCGGGTTACGACGCGTCTTAAGAACGGATCTACGTCGTAAACCGAGGACCCCCTGTATACAGTATGTAAGTGTAAAAGGTACAGGGGTCAGCCAAGCCTACGTAAACCTGATAAAAAATTAAACAAATTAAACATGTTAATACATTTTGGGCAACACATTTTCAAAACAATAAAAGGTAATGATCTAAATATATTATGTGTTAACAATTAATACCCTTAGAAGCATAAAGAAACTGCTGCTTAAATGACACCATTTGAGCTTTATTACGCCACACATTGTGTTATACCTATTTGCATTACAGTGGTCCCTCGCTCTATCGCGGTTCGCTGTTCGCGGCCTCGCTGTTTCGCTGATTTTTTTTTTTTTCATATTTTTTTTTCAATTTTTTTTTTCAATTTTTTTTATAGTGTAACATTGTGTTCTGCGTCCTGATTGGCTAAGAGACTGTAGACCTTTGCCGATTGATAGATGGGGGATGCAGGGGGGACTGGGACTAGACCAGGACCAGACCGGGACTAGACCGGGACTAGACCAGGACTAGACCAGAACTAAACCAGGTCTAGACCAGGTCTAAACCAAGTCTAAACCTGGACTGGACCTGGACTAAACCAGGACTGGACCAGGTCTAGACCTGGACTAAACCGGGACTAGACCAGGTCTAAACCAGGATTAAACCACCACGTGCCGCTCTTTGCTGGTTTCGTGCGGCTGGTTTGTGGCTCGGGCTGAGTGGACGCGGTCCGGGCGCCGCGGTTCGATCTCGTGCTCGCAGCCCCGGTGTACGCGCGGCCTCGCGCCGGTCGTGCTGCTCTGTCACGGATTTGACCACGATGAGGGGTGCACGTGTCGCGCACTTCTCCAAGAGGTTGGTGCGCGTCGCGTCCCGGGACATGGCGGTGCCGTTGGATGAGCGCGGTGCTTCCTGCGGATCCAGTGACTCATGTCTCCGCTCCCCTCGCGCATCCGGCGGGGCTTCCGGAGCCGTGTCTCCCCCCACGCTTCACTATTAATACATTTTGTTGAAAATCTATGAAAGTTTGAGCGTTTAAACGAGAGAGAAATGTGAGAAAAGGTTAATTCCAGTCTGAGAAAAGTGTATAATATGTGTGGTGAGGCATTTACAGCCTTAAAACATGTAGAATAATAGTAAAATATTAAGTTGTCCTACTTCGCGGATTTCTCTTATTGCGGGTTATTTCTGGAATATAACCCCCGCGATAAACTAGGGATTACTGTATATACAAGTTTACTGTACTTTTGCTACAGGTATATGTGATGTTTTAGTCATGGTGTTTATTGTCTTATTACCTAGGGAGCTCTGCAATTTCAAATCCTGTGTGCAACCTGTACATATGGTTTTTGACAGTAAAGCTGACTTTGAACTTTGAACGTTGAAATATAACATTGCACTGAAATAAACCGCATTAAGTAAAGTCTTAAGTTTAGCCTATATTGTCTAGTCTACAAAGTCTAAAAGTCTAGTATTTCAGCCAAAATAGAAACGGGCCAATAAAAATGTTGATTTATTTTGTCCACATGCTAAAAGACCTCCTGCTGGTTTCTGAGGACACCCCTGGCGAGCAAACTAACTCACTACTCCGGTCAAACTTTAGCCACAGTGAGTTCTTGATCCTTTATTAATGTTGTATGACTGATGTTTTTCATTGTCCATGCTTTATTCTGGCTTCCCTGGATTCATGTGGGGAGCATAATTATTAACAAATATAGTTTTTATTATTGGCTAAACCGACCACAGCGATTCCAATAGAAGGACTTATTGCATTTAAGTGGTATTTTCTGCAGAGCTCAACAGAATCTCTCACATGCAAACAGATCCGAATCCAATAATGTTTTCTCCATGACAAATATAACACGGTTTTTCAATAAGATCCACTGTACGGGGTTTATGTTGTGGTTTATGCCTAGAGCTACATAAGGTTCAAGTTACTGTCTCTCCCTAATGCGTAAATTGAGACAAATTGCTCCAGGAAATGTGTAAAGCTGAGATTTACAAGTCATTTCTACTGTACAGAATTTTACATTGGTTCAGCAACTTCACACAAGCATTTAAAGACACAACAACCAACTTTTAGTACAGGGTAGTGCATAAAAACTTACTTGAGATCCAGAATAGATACTTCTCCAATGAACAAAGATGTGACTCACCAGTGTATATCCTAAGAATTCAGATGGGCGTGATTGACAGGTCGATTAGCCAATCAGGGACATGCATGGTCTGTTTGTATCAAAACAAAATATGGCTAATTACGAGGGAAAAAGAAAAAGAAAAGAACGTTTCTCAGGATTGGAAAAACATGCGGCTGAAGGTGTGATCTGAGCTGAGATATGTATGTATGAATCAGACTGTATTGGTATTGTCTGAATCGGGCTTGTGATATTGAAATACAGCCTTATTTTATTTTTATTTTTTTTACTTTTTGTAAGTCTATATATTTTGCTTGAGCCTGTTACATAGTTAAAATCTACAACACCGTGGATTATTATGTTATAATTTGCAATTTTGGAGTCGGCACCTCGCTGCGTAACAAATTAAAAGTAACAAATTAAGTGGTAGAACATAACAAATTAAAAGTACTGCACTTAGCTCTGAACTTTACTTAAGTAAATTTTGAAATTAACACTTTTTACTTCACTACATTTGAGAGCAGGTATCTGTACTTTCTATTCTGCTACTTTTTTTAGCAGAACTAAAAGGTAAAAAAAAATAAAATAAAATAAATTATTGTTATTGCTTTAGACCTGCTGAAAAGGCTGAGGAGTTTATTTTTAACACATTTGTAGTTTGAAAAAACAAAAATATGCAAATAAAAACCACTAGAAAAAAATGATTACTATGATAAGATATATTAATATACGGAAGAGGATTAGGGCCATGTGAACAGATTTTTTTTTATTTTGTGAAAAAAATCTCAGAATTTCTGAGATTAAAGTAAATCAGTTAAAGAAATTCTGACTTTTTTTCTCAGAAATTCTGACTTTAATCTCAGAAATTTTGAGATTTGATATAAAAAAAAATCTGTTCACATGGCCCTAATCCTCTTGCGTAAAAATTAGATCTCAAAATGTGTGTGCAGTACTTTACTTTTTTTTGTTTTGTTTTGTTATTATTGCTTTTTCACAAAATAACTCTTACCGCTGTCAAAATCAGCACGTATCACTTATTAAGAAGCAGACCCTCCGGGAATTTGCGATGTTGCGATTTGCAACTTCAACGCAACATCAGCCAATCCCCGTGAATTCAGGGCGGTGTTGCAATTTTGACCAATCACCGCAACTTTCCCACAATTTTTTACCAATTTTGACCAATCATCGGCGACGTATTGAACTCATGTCGACCAACTGCGGCCGTGTCCCCAGTTCGGAGTGTGGTTTGAAGGGGGCTCAGACTGCAGTCAAGGCGGTGCACACTTGCTCAGCCCTGAGTGCACTCCGCGGACCGCATGGCCGTCTGCGAAATGTGACAGGTCTCGCAACTAATGGAGTCGGCAGCCGCCGACTCCATTTTCTCCCGTAGAAGAAGTAGCGCATGGTGCATGCTGGGATATATGAGTGTGCGAATCGTGCATTTTCACGCGCTTGGTCCACGCCCCGATTTCCATGGAAACAACTGCGGTCTTCAGACCGTGTGTTAACTGTGCATGGGACAAAAAAGAAATGATGCACATGCCCTTCAAACCACGCTCCGAACTGTGCACTCTGGGAAATGGGACACGACTTCTAATGGCAAAGAAACAAAATTGCAACAAAAACCTTAAGAGCACCGCAACTTTCATCGCAACTTTTTGGAAAAGCTCACACAAATTCAGGCATTTTAGTCCGCAACAATCACAAAAAATGCCCGCGAAATCCTGGGGGGACTGAAGAAGATAAAATTGGAGAACAAAGTATACAGAGCAGTGAGCATACACCAGTGGGTTGATCTGCAAAATGGCATCTTGAAAATAAGTGATTAAAAAAGATGATTTCAAGAGGGTAAATGAGAAAGGGAAACAACTATAACATGGTCAACAGCTCAGAATCGATTTTGCATAATACGTCTGCTTTAATGAAGACTATTGGAGTGAAGTAATCATTTGGCATATTTACTTACTGTTGACTGAAAATATCCAGTGACAAGTCAGCATTTTTCCCTCATAGTTGGTCTTTTGTATTTAAAATTAACCCGGGCTGCTATTAAATGACATGACTTCATTATTTGCTGAATGGGTGGGCTTCCTGCAGGTGAGCTGTGAGCCGGGAGTCAGACACAGCGAGTCTTTGAGTGTGCAGAGAAGTGAACAGGAAATAACACAAAGTTTGAGCTAAAAATAAAGTCGTTGTTAAGGGAGAATAGAGTCTGGGAGGCCACTACAGCAAATATTATTTCAATTAAAGCAGCAGCCAAAACCACAGCCTGTTCTGGGACAGAGTAAAACCATGAAGGGAACTAGAGGAGGGGGCAGAGCTGGAGGTGTACCTGAGAGAAGTACTGTGAGGGAGTTGGAGACAAATACTGCAATTTAAGCTTTCAATTTGTCATATAACTTCAGACTAAGTTCATAGTACAGCCTGTATGGAAGATAATATGTTCCATCAAATTTTAAGTACACTTTTTGAATATATATATATATATATATATATATATATATATATATATATATATATATATATATATATATATATATATATATATATGTGTGTGTGTGTATATATATATATATATATATATAAATAAATGTGTGCTCCTCACCTTTCACAGTGGTTGGTCTCTCTCTCTCTCATCCAGCTCGAGGCCTGGGAGCTTGAGAGTTCTGCGCAGTATCTTTGCTGTTCCTAGTACTGCACTATTCTGGACTGAGATGTCTGATGTTTTTCCTGGGATCTGTTGTAGCCACTCCTCCAGTTTGGGGGTTACAGCCCCGAGTGCTCCGATCACCACGGGCACCACTGATGCCTTCACCTTCCAGGCCTTCTCCAGCTCTTCCTAGAGCCCCTGGTATTTCTCTAGTTTCTCGTGTTCCTTTTTCCTGATGTTACCATCACTTGGTATTGCAATGTCCACCACCACGGCTCTGTTCTGTTGCTTATCCACCACCATTATGTCTGGTTGGTTTGCCATCACCATTCTATCAGTCTGTATCTGGAAGTCCCACAGGATCTTGGCTCCGTCATTCTCCGCAACCTTCGGAGGTGTGTCCCACCTTGACCTTGGGGTCTCCAGCCCGTACTCTGCACAGATGTTTCTGTACACTATGCCCGCCACTTGGTTGTGTCGCTCCATGTATGCTTTCCCTGCCAGCATCTTACACCCTGCAGTTATGTGCTGGACTGTCTCAGGAGCCTCTTTGCTCAGCCTACACCTTGGGTCTTGTCTGGTGTGGTAGATCTGGGCCTCTATTGCTCGGGTGCTCAAGGCCTGCTCCTGTGCAGCCAGGATGAGGGCCTCTGTGCTGTCCTTCAGACCAGCCCTCTCCAGCCATTGGTAGGATTTCTTGATATCAGCCACTTCAGTTATGTTTCGGTGGTACGCCCCATGTAGGGGTTTGTCCTGCCATGATGGTCCCTCCAGCACCTCTTCCTCTGCACTCCACTGTCTGAGGCATTCCTTGAGCACATCATTTGTCGGGGCCTTGTCCTTGATGTACTTATGGATTTTGGATGTTTCATCCTGGACAGTGGTTCCCACACTCACTAGTCCTCAGCCTCCTTCCTTCCGGCTCGTGTACAGTCTCAGGGTGCTGGATTTGGGATGGAACCCTCCATGCATGGTCAGGAGCTTTCGTGTCTTAACGTCTGTGGTCTGTATCTCCTCCTTTGGCCAGCTTATGATTCCTGCTGGGTATCTGATCACTGGCAGGGCATAGCTGTTTATTGCCTGGGCCTTGTTCTTGCCATTGAGCTGACTTCTTAGGACTTGCCTTACTCGTTGCAGGTATTTGGCTGTAGCCGCTTTCCTTGTTGCCTCTTCAAGGTTGCCATTTGCTTGTGGGATACCAAGGTACTTGTAACTGTCCTCAATGTCTGTTATTGTTCCCTCTGGGATTGAGACCCCCTCTGTGTGGACTACCTTCCCTCACTTAGTCACCATCCTACTACATTTCTCAAGCCTGAATGACATTCCAATGTCTGTGCTGTAGATCCTGGTAGTGTGGATCAGTGAGTCGATGTCTCGCTCACTCTTAGCGTACAGCTTGATGTCATCCATGTAGAGGAGGTGACTGATGGTGGCCCCATTTCTGAGTCGTATCCGTAGCCAGTGCTTTCAATGATTTGGCTGAGGGGGTTCAGACCTATACAGAACAGCAGTGGGGACAGTGCGTCTCCTTGGTATATGCCACATTTGATGGACACTTGCGCAAGTGGCTTGCCATTGGCTTCAAGGGTGGTTTTCCCCAACCGCATTGAGTTTGCAATGAATGCCCTTAGAGTCTTATTGATATTGTACAGCTCCAAGCACTCAGTGATCCATGTGTGTGGCATTGAGTCATAGGCTTTCTTGTAATCAATCCAGGCAGTGCACAGGTTGGTCTGACGGGTTCTGCAATCACGGGCGACTGTTCGGTCAACCAGGAGTTGGTGTTTGGCTCCCCTGGACTTTTTGCCGATGCCCTTCTGTGCTGTGCTCAAGTATTGATCCATGTGCCCACTTATCTCCGCCATGATGCCTGACATGAGCTTCCATGTTGTGGAGAGACAGGTTATTGGCCGATAGTTGGATGGGACTGTACCCTTTGAGGGATCCTTCAGGATCAGGATCGTACGCCCTTGGTTAGCCATTCAGGGTGAGTCCCATCCCAGCTGGTTCATTTGTGCTGCCAGGCGCTCATGGAGAGCAGTGAGCTTCTTTAGCCAGTATGCGTGGATCATGTCAGGGCCCGGTGCCGTCCAACTTTTCATGCCTGAGACTCTTTCCTGAATGTCTGCCACTGTGATGGTGACTGGATCTTGTTCAGGGATGTTGCTGTGGTCTTTTCTCAGAGCCACCAGCCACTGTGCATCGGTGTTATGTGGTGCCTCCCTTTCCCATATGCCTTTCCAGTACCTTTCAGTCTCCAGCCTTGGTGGGTCTGCTCTGGTGTTATCCCCCTGCCATTGAGCGTACACTTTCGCAGGTTGTGTTTTGCGAACAACCAGTTTATTCGTCTGGCCTCGTTATCTCGAGTGTACCTCTTTAGGCGGCTGGCCAAGGCTTGTAGCCTTTGCTTGGCAGTTTCGAGTGCTTCAGGTATGGGCATCTGGCTGTACCTCTTGGGTACTTGCTTTTTCATTGCACCTTTCTGGGCCTCTGACAATTGGCTTACTTCTCTCTGCACCTGCTTGATTTTAGCCTCTAACCGTCTTTTCCATGGTGGGTATTGTCTCTCATGGCTCCCATGGTTGCTCTTATAGCCCAGCACCACCCGCTCTCAGTGCTGCATTCACATGTTCTATGAGACTTTCAGATGGTACTTCACTTAGCCTCTGTAACTGGCATCGGGGTTGCCTTGTGTTCATTCAGGTCAGACGCTGTCTCGCTCAGCGTGATACTTATTGGGGCTTCGTACCCAATCTCTGGTTGGGGAGTTGGTGTTAACTCCCCTCTGACCTGGCGTCCTGGCTCCCCCTTGCCATAGCATTTGTGTTGTACCTCGTCAATCTATAGTTGTGATAGCAGTTGCCGTTTGTGGATGTTGGAACACTGAGCTACTAGTTGTCTGGCCATTAGCTTGGACTGTGGGCATCGTATTAACCATTCATCCCACATCCTGTTCATGTAACCCCTCTGCCTAGGGTTACTGGAGTAGTAGCATTCCAACAGAGCCTTGTTCTCGCATCTCGCCCATTTCTGCCTTGTTCCAGTAGCCCATTTTTCATCAAGGTGCTCTGGTTCCCCAGCACCTGACGCAGACCTTGTTTGGCCGGGCGACGTCTGAGCCGGCATCTCGTAAGTTTCATTGTCTCTCATCATTTTAAATATTCAGCACATATATTTTCAAGCCCTCAAATTCAGCTGTGATTGGATATTTTATTTGATATTTTATGATTTTATTATTTATTATTTTTCTATTTTATTCTGATTTGTTTATATACATTTATTATTATTTGTTATTTTCATAATGATGTCTCATTTGACACCAGTCTCTTGCTATCTTTTTTTGCTATTCCCTCTAGTTTTTGTTACTCTTTGTTATATATTACAGTATATTAGATGAGTGAGCTACTGTACCCAAATAATTTCCCTTGTGGATCAATAAAGATAAGATAAGATAAGATAAGACTTTATTGAATAAGTAATAAAGTAAAATAAGTAAATAAGAGAATATAGAAAATATTGCATGTTTGGACTATACAGTGGAGTTATACAGTCTGATGGTGGTGGGAATGAAGGAAAATTTGTCTAAGTCAAAGTCTAATTTGCAGTGAAAAAAATGAAAAATTGACAGAGGACAAAGGCCATTTCCTATTGGCCGTTCTCATCTGTGGGCGGGGTTTACACTTAAGAAATAAAAGTGTTAAGTTTTTAATGAGGCTAAATCTAATTAAATCAGATTGAATTGGGTTACTACAGCATTTTCTGCTTGTCACTAAGTTAGATTAGATATCTTAGGATCTATTGCTTCTGCTTTGGCATCTTGGCTCTGGTTGAATTTGAGGGCTTGAAAATATTTGTGCTGAATATTTAAAAAACTTTTTTTAATATGTGTGAAGAATCCCTCAGTCATCCAGGTAGAATCCATGGTAAAAAGAGAAATTCAATTTGTTAACTGGACAAAGTTTATTTGGTCGAAGACGTTTCGCAGCTCATCCAAACTGCTTCGCCAGGGAAAAGAACTGGTTTGAGAGGGGAGTTAAAGAGGCTATTTTTGTCAAAAAAGATAATCTTTCCTTGAACAGGAATGGAGGGGTCAGACACTATTTGTCTCCCATCTATAATTCCATTCTCAAACCTAAATCAAAACAAAGAAAACAATAGGGCAGCAGGTCAGATCCAGAGGTGTGAAAACACCCATTATGATACTGAATGGGTATGCGAAACAAGAGCCCAGACAGAAACTGGAAAACAAAGAGGTGGGATAGTTTCAGAGTAATTTCATTGTAGTTAGCTTCTCCCTGCAGCCAGATATAAGCAGTGTCCATCAGCACTCTAACCAGAACTGATGAGCTGCAAAACGTCTTCGACCAAATAAACTTTGTCCAATTGAATTTCTCCTTTTACTACTTTTTTAATATTGAATTTGTAAACACTTTGAAAATGTACGCTTGAATCATTACCACATATTCTGAGCTTGCCCCAAATTAAAAAGGTATTGGAGTTACATCCACGTTAGATGGATTAAAGAGATTAAATTTAGTTTTTGGAGTGAATTTACCATTTGTTTTTGAAACTCTGTATTTAGGTAGGGTTACTTTTCTGGAACGGAGAAGTGATAAGAAGCTGTTACAAGCCCTCTTGGTGGCAAGCAAAAAGAATATCACAAAAAATAAATAAATAGTGCGTTGTGTTCTGGGCAGCAGAACACTGCTTGGACTGCTGCCCCCGCGACCCAGAAAATGGAAAAGCGGAAGAAGATGAATGAATGAATAAATAAATAAATAAATAAATAAATTTAAAAAAAGGCTAACTCCTGTTCCACCTTCACTGGATCGGGCTGGATTGACATAATTTCTGACATATTCAAGATGGAAAAGCTAACTTTTCAATAAACATTCAAAGAGACAAATTTTATAGTATTTGGAACAAATGGGTTATGTACATCACCCCAACTAGAAAATATTTATTCTAACGTCTCCATTTCTGATGAAAATATGTTTTATTTTATTTTACAATGTATAATACAATGTTTTTGTTGGTATTTCTGTTCCTGTAAGGAATATTTGCTCTTTCCAAATAAAAAGAAAATAAAAAAAAGAAAAAGAAAATGTATGCTTAAAATTTAACCAACTGCCATTCAGAATAAAAATAATTCAAACATGCTTTTTTTTTTTTCAGAGTTAAATTGCCATTTAAAATTCCAAATCTGATGAAACAAATGATCTTCCATACAGAGGTATCAACATACACAAGTGCGAGACGACACAGCAACATAAGCCCATACAAACATCCACCACAGAACATAAATACATTAGAGTCCGAGTATAAGTGATACACCAGCAGGACCTTTAAGTCACTCTATACAGGCAGACACGACACACTCTTATATTCTATTAATAATTACAGATTCCCTAAGCCTATGTGCAGGTTTGATTGCACATTCCCTTGACCTACATGCTATTGCTTTGCCTGGAATGTCCCACAGTATGACATTAAACATACAGTATTTATCTTGATCCCATTTTTATATAGAACTTTTCCACCTTCAAGGCACTCAGAGTGGTTTACCTCAAGGAACCAGTCACCCATTCATTCATTCATTCATTCATTCAGACATACGTTCATACACCAGGGTACACAAACGTGAGGGGTAAGGCGGGTTAAATGTCTTGCCCAAGGACACAGCAACAACATTTATCTATGTCAGTGGATCTGATCGCTCTACCAGTGATGTTTATTTTGAGAGAAGGATTCGAACATACAGAACATACCTTGTCGCTTAGATCTATTAAATTGTTTTTTATCACTAAAAACACATCCTGAAAAGTATGCATTCTAATATAGCAGGGAACCTCTCCGCAGATCTGACCTGTACCTTGACCTGGTGATGTAACCTGTTATTTCTCAGTATTCAGACTTCTGGCAAAATGATCACAGCTACACTGAGACAAGCAGGTAGTGGACTAGAAAAGACACATAGTTCATAACTTTTATAAGAGGATAATTTTACAAAGTTGCTTTTTAAATAATACAGCTCTGGAAAAAAAATAAGAGACCACTGCAAAATTATTAGTTTTTCTGATTTGACTACTGTTTGGGCAAAAGGAACATTTTTGTTTGAGTCTATAAACTACTGACAACATTTCCCCCAAATTCCAAATAAAAATATTATCGTTTAGAGCATTTATTTGCAGAAAATGACAAATGGTCAAAATAACAAAAAAGATGTTTTCAGACCTCAAACAATGCAAAGAAACAAGATCAAATTCATTTTAAAACGACATAATATTAATGTTTACACTTAAAGGGAGAGTGCGTTCTTTTTTATGTGAATCTCTATGGCGTCCCCTTCAGCAGTGTCGTCCGTTAACACTGACTTACCGCTGACCGTGTCCTGTGAGCCAAGTCCTGCCCGGTTGTAAACATCCACTTACAAGTGAACAGGCTAATAATAACTAATAGGCGCGCAGTGATACGAATTGACAGAAAATAGCACCAAGCGATTACGACTGCTGAATTTTTCGTGGACAACTGTTTTGTGATGCAAATATATCACTTTTTGGACAAATATTGTTTTGAGAAGAAAAACAAGCTTTATTAACTGTCCCCGATAACTTGCCGGAACTACTTTCGACAGCTCCAGAACCGGACAGGATTTGGCTCACGGGATTCGGCTCACAGGACACGGTCAGCGGTAAGTCAGTGTTAATGCACGACACTGCTGAAGGGGACGCCATAGAGATTCACATTAAAAAAAAAAAAAAAACACTATCCCTTTAAGAAGAGTTCAGAAATCAATATTTGGTGCAATAACCCTTATTTTTAATCACAGCTTTCATGCGTCTTGGCATGTTCTCCTCAAGTCTTTCACATTGTTCTTGGGTGACTTTATTCCACTCCTGGCGCAAGAACTGAAGTAGCTCAGCTTTGTGTTTGTGTTGGAATTCAACAGATGCTGGAATGGAATGGCTGTAATACATGTAGAGATGCTGATTTCAGAAAAAAATGCAGTGGGTTCTTACTTTTTTCCAGAGCTGTATATACTTGCATCTATATGTATCCAGCTTTAAGCAGCTAATAACGTTTGGCTGTGGTAGGTTGGACTTGGTTTAGTATCATGTGTTCCAGAGAAAGGAGGGGGCTCAGAGCTGGATTCCTCCCCACATGAGCTGTCCCGGGCTGGGTGTTGGTGCTGACAAGAGCCCTGTGAACTGAAGCCACAGTGACTCAGCCTGGCTCTCCTCCTTCTCACTTTACCACTGTGTCATATCTCATAAATATGTGTACTTCTAGGAATGAGTGAATAAAATATGTTCCACAGTGGCTAATGATATGAATTACTGCACAGATGATAGGTTTAATAAGGTGAAATAATGTTCTGTTGGCCACTCCCAAGCTTGGATAAATGGCGTCTGGTGTTGTCATGTTACTAAACTTGATTTCGATACTAAGGAATAGACTTGAAACTCAATACCGATTCCTGTCACAATGGTGTCTTTATTTAGACAATAGAATGTGATTTTCAACATTAAATCGCAGTATTTGCTTTTATATTTCAGGAAAGGTTCATTTTTGTTCTTTTTAGTATCAGTACTTCAGATGAGCAGTGGTGGAAGAAGTACTTGATTTTGTTATTCAAGTAAAAGTACAGACACTGGAGCAAAAAAAAAAAAAAAAAACCTAAATAAAAGTATCACATGAAAAAAATCTGCTTTAGTAAAAGTATTAAGTACCTGTTTAAAATTTACTTAAAGACTAAAAAGTAAAAGTATTTCACACAGATTTTGAGGTCTAATAAATTTTCAAATGCAGTGACAACAGAAACAAATTAATTGATATTTTAATTCTGTTTTATAGCTGTTTTAATTGTTTTATTCGTTGTTTACTCAGACTATGAAAATGTTTAAAAAAAATAAAGCACTCACCCTTTTCAGCAGGTCTTAAACTATCACAAAAAAATACTTTTAATTTTCAGTCCAGTTTGTTGTTGTTATTATTAATATTATTATTATTATTTATTTATTTATTTATTTATTTATTTATTTATTTATTTATTTATTTATTTATTTATTTATTTATTTATTTATTTATTTTGGGCAGTAAGCAATTTACATTATTTTAAAATAATAAATAACAAATAAACAAAAAAAAAAAAAAAAAAAAAAAAAAAAAAAAAAGCATTTGGCCAAAAAGGAATAAGAAGAAAACACTTTAAAAATGCAGAGTAGAAAGTAGAGATACCTGCATAACTGCTCTCAAATAGTGAAGTAAAAGTAAAAAGTATCTTTAAAGTACTTTACAACTTTTATTTTTGTTTTACTCAGACTATGAATATGTTAAAAATAAATAAATAAATAAATAAATAAAGCACTCAGCCTTTTCAGCAGGTCTTAAACTATGATAAAAATACTTATTTTCAGTCCAGTTATTATTATTATTATTATTATTATTATTATTATTATTATTATTATTATTATTATTATTATTATTATTATTATTATTATTATTGTTGTTGCGTGAAAAGTCCCTCAGTCGTCCAGGTAGAATCCATGATCAAAGGAGAAGTTCAATTTGTCAACTGGACAAAGTTTGGTTGAAAACGTTTCGCCGCTCATCCGAGAGGCTTCGTCAGCTCTGGGGCAGCTCGGATGAGCGGCAAAACGTTTTCAACCAAACAAACTTTGTCCAGTTGACAAATTGAACTTCTCCTTTGATCATTATTGTTGTTGTTGTTGTTGTTGTTTATTTATTTAATTATTTATGTATTTATTTATTTGGGGCAGTAAGCAATTTGCATTCTTTTAAAACATTTTTTTTTTTTATTAAAAAAGGAGTGAGAAGAAAACAAAAGGAATGGGAAGAAGAAAACAGTTTTTAAAAAATGTAGCGGAGTAGAAAGTAGATACCTGGATACCTGCTCTCGGATGTAAAAAGTATCTGTAAAGTACTGTACTTTACAACTTTTACTTTGTTACGTTCCACCACTGCAGATGAGTATTTATTTATTTATTTATTTGATAGGGACAATGCACATTAATGAACATAAGTATAAAACAAATGTAAATATGCCGAATTTTAGCTACAAAGCTAGTTTTCATCCGTAGTCCCTCGGCAGGCAAATACATCAAAATACAACATACAATACAAGCAGCACAAACAAAAGTCTAGTGGTCACATGACTGGTTGGTTTTCAGCCATAGTTTCAGTTGTGTTTTAAAAGTGATCAGTGTAGTGTAGTGTATCTATGGTAGCTTCAATACCAGATTTAGCATCAATTAGAATCAGATTTTCGATATATATTTTGGCATCTAAATGAAAAACATGATTACAGACGTAGACAAAAGTATAACTATGGGTGCACGTAAATAAGCTGTTGTCTTTTGTTTACCAGTCACATTTGATTCTTTTTGTGT
Organism: Paratrypauchen microcephalus; assembly: GCA_036785185.1. NCBI lineage: Eukaryota > Metazoa > Chordata > Actinopteri > Gobiiformes > Gobiidae > Paratrypauchen > Paratrypauchen microcephalus. The sequence goes on from JAVJIX010000001.1 coordinate 1,560,462, forward strand.
TTGCATACTCAAAAGAATTGGTTCAGTCCGATTTTACGATGACAATGAAGAAAGCCAGTGCAAAACCACACTGCAACAACTTGAGGTGCAGAACTTTGCTCAGCTTGTTTTTGAGGGACCATTTATGAAGTGTTATAAACCTGCTATTTTTAAAAGAAAATCTCAGAATGCAGCTTCAAACCACATCATAATTTCACATTTTATTTGATAGTTAAATCTCTCCATACCTGTTACACAATACAAGTGCATTTTGGAGTTTTTGTATTGGCACCAAACTCCCCCTTTCTCTCTCCCTCTGTCTCCTTCCCTTCTTCCCTTTCTGTCCTTCTCTTTACCCTCATCTACCTCTCTCCATGTCTCTCTACCCCTCTCTCCCTCTTTCGTTTTCTCTCTCCCCCACCCTCTTATTCTCTCCCTCTCTCTTTCTTTCCAACTCCCTCTTCTCTTTCTTACTCTCTCATTCTCCCTCCCTCCCTTCTGCTTTCTCATTACACTTTCTCTCCATCCTTGCCCCCATTCACCCTTCTCTATATCCCATGTTCATCTCCCTCTTTCCTGTTCTCTCCCACCTTTTTCATTCTCTTACACTCTATACATCCCTCTGTTCTTCTCTCATCTTTCATCTCTCTTTGCTCTCTCTCTCCTTCTTTCTTCTCCCTCTCCCTCCTTCTCTCCCTCTCTCCCTCCCTCCCTCCCTCCCTCTATCCTTACACTCTATCCCTCTGTTCCTCTCTCTCTCCTTCTTTCTTTCTTCTCTCCTCTCCTTCACCCCTCTCTCCCTCTCTCCTCCCTCCCCCTCCCTCTCCCTCTCTCTTTCTCTCTTTCTTCTCCCTCTCTCTCCATCTCTCCTTACACTCTACACCTCTGTTCCTCTCTCTCTTCTTTCCTCTATCCTTGCTCTCGCTCCTTCTTTCTTATCTCCTTCACCCCTCTCTCCTCCCTCTCTCTCCTTCTCTCCTTACACTCTATCCCTCTGTTCCTCTCTCTTCTTTCCTCTATCTTTGCTCTCTCTCTCTCTCCTTCTTTCTTCTCCCTCTCCCTCCTTCTCTCCCTCTCCCTCTCTCCCTCCCTCTCTCCTCCCTCTCCCTCCCTCTTTCCCTCTCTCTTCTTTCCTCTGTCCTTGCTCTCTCTCCCCTTCTTTCTTCTCTCCTTCATCCCTCTCTCCTCCCTCTCTCTCTCCTTACACTCTATATCCCTCTGTTCCTCCCTCTTCGTTCCTCTATCTTTGCTCTCTCTCTCCTTCTTTCTTCTCCCTCTCCCTCTCTCCCTCTCTCCTCTCCCTTCCTCTGTCTCTCCTCCCTCTCCCTCCCTCTCTCCTTACACTCTATATCCCTCTGTTCCTCCCTCTTTGTTCCTCTATCTTTGCTCTCTCTCTCCTTCTTTCTTCTCTCCCTCTCTCCTCCCTCCCTCCCTCCCTCCCTCCCTCCGTCTCTCCCTCTCTCTCTCTCCTTACACTCTATCCCTCTGTTCCTCTCTCTTCTTTCCTCTCTCTTTGCTCTCTCTCTCCTTCTTTCTTCTCCTTCACCCCTCTCTCCTCCCTCTCTCTCTCCTTACACTCTATCCCTCTGTTCCTTTCTCTTCTTTCCTCTCTCTTTGCTCTCTCTCTCCTTCTTTCTTCTCCTTCACCCCTCTCTCCTCCCTCTCTCTCTCTCCTTACACTCTATCCCTCTGTTCCTCTCTCTTCTTTTCTCTCTCTTTGCTCTGTTTCTCCTTTTTTCTTCTCTCCTTCACCCCTCTCTCCTCCCTCTCTCTCTCCTTACACTCTATCCCTCTGTTCCTCTCTCTTCTTTCCTCTCTCTTTCCTCTCTCTCTCTCTTCTCTCATTCCGTCTCTCCGTCTCTGCGTCTCTGCGTCTCTCCGTCTCTCTGTGTCTCCGTCTCTCTCTGGCAGTCTGCAGTGGTGCTGGCACTGGCTCTCGGAGCTAAGATTGGAGCAGGCCTCAGCTCACGCGATGTGGTGACCTGAAATTTCCTGCCATAAAAACATGATTGGGAAGACACCCATTAAAACGTGTGAGAGATCCCAGAGGTTTGGAGTGGACACAGCAGCTCCGGGAAACAGGGCACAGGTCAACACTGAGGTACATAGTGTACAAAAACAAGACATATTTGAAAAAGTGTGAATGCATGTGTTTTAAATCACCTGCACTGTGCTCATTTCACTTTTATTTATATTGTATGATAATATCAAAGTTTAAAGTCAGCTTTATTGTCAAAAAACATATGTACAGGTTGCACACACAGGATTTGAAATTGCAGCGCCCCCTAGGCCCACAGTGAACATAAAACATCTGATAAACAACATTTGTGCCCTCTTCCGTTGCACTCTTGAACAAATTTGCACAAAAAAGGAGCACTTAGTCACTTTATATTGAATGGTGCAATAACAGTTTGCGTAATAGGGCTTGTGCAATAATTATCTGTGCAATAATTATTTCTGCAATAAAGCTGGTGCAATAAATTGAACACTGTAAGGTTGTGCAGTGCAAATGGACAATGGACATCAAAGGTGGACAAATAATGAGCCGTGACTGTTTTCTGTCTTTCTGTCTGTACTGTATGTGTGAGTGTAACTGTGTTTTTAAGATGTGAGCAGTGAGCCCAAAACAAATTTCCCCTTGGGGACAATAAAGTTTATTTTATCTTATCTTAAATAAACACCATGACTAAAACATCACATATGCTTTAATTAGCCTTAATAAACCATGATTAGAGAAAGATTATGAACACATATGTTTTAATAGTTCAACAATATAATTCAGGCTAATAACTACTTTTTCCATACTCTCCTAGTTACTGTTTTACTTATTTTATTATTACTTATTTTATTTTATTCTTGCTGCATGCACTTTTTTCTTGTTCAAACTGTCTCTGCCTGGAGCTACTGTGGCAAGTAAATTTTCTCCTATGTGAGATCAATAAAGTCTTATCTTATCTTATCTTACTTTATTTAAAGGTAAATGTTTGGAGTTAATAAAGTATTTGCTAAACCTTGTTGATTGCAACTATAAAGTTACTTGCCAACATGACTTGAGGTCAGAAATGAATAAAAATAATTCATTTGTGATCAAGAGCACTTTTAAAGAAGACAGGAGAAAATAGTAGTTTCTGTAACAGCGAACATAAACTCAGGACAACATGCTTGAATCACTCAAAATGTTGACACGATTCATCTCTTTTTCACGTTCTGTCGTACACTGGGTAAATGAGAAGGGAAAACAATTAAAACAAGCTTAAAAGTCACATTTGCATAATTCCCTGTTCAGACAAAAGCTCGTGCGGGGGCTGGTTCAGGGTCCAGACTCTGAGCTCTGGGTCTGTGGAGGAGGATCTCTGCTGGCTGAAAACTGGATCCCTGCACCCCCTGACCCGTCTGGAGAAGTCTGGCCTTGAACTCTCTCTCTCTCTCTCTCTCTCTCTCTCTCTCTCTCTCTTTCTTTCTCTTCTCTCTCTTTCTCTCTCTCTTTGTTTCTCTCTTTTTCTTTCTCTCTCTCTGTCTCTCTTTCTTTCGCTTCTCTCTCTCTGTCTCTCTTTCTCTTCTATCTCTCTCGCTGTCTCTCTCTCTCTCTCTTTGTCTCTCTCTCTTTGTCTCTCTCTCTTTTTCTCTCTTTCTCTTCTCTCTCTTTGTCTCTCTCTCTCTCTGTGTCTTTCTCTCTGTCTCTTTCTCTCTCTCTTTGTCTCTCTCTCTCTCTGTGTCTCTCTCTTTTTCTCTCTGTCTCTCTTTGCTCTGTCTCTTTCTCTCTCTGTGTCTCTTTCTCTCTCTCTTTGTCTCTCTCTCTTTTTCTCTCTCTCTTTCTCTCTCTCTCTTTCCTTCTCTCTCTCTCTGTCTCTCTCTCTCCCTGTCTCTCTTTCTCTCTCTCTCCTTCTCTCTCTCTCTTTCTCTCTCTGTCTCTCTTTCTCTCTTTCTCTCTCTCTCCTTCTCTCTCTCCCTGTCTCTCTGTTTCTCTCTGTCTCTCCCTCTGTCTCTCTGTTTCTCTCTCTCTCTTTCTCTCTCTCTCTTTCTCTCTTTCCCTTCTCTCTCTCTTTCTCTTCTCTCTCTTTCTTTCTCTCTCTGTCTCTCTCTCTTTCTCTCGCTGTCTCTCTCTCTTTTTCTCTCTCTCTTTCTCTTCTCTCTCTCTCTCTCTTTCTTTGTCTCTCTCTCTTTCTTTCTCTTTTTCTCTCTCTCTCTCTCTGTCTGTTTCTCTCTCTCTTTCTCTGTCTCTCTTTCTTCTCTCTCTCTCTCTTTCTATGTGTCTCTCTCTTTCTCTCTCTTTCTCTATTTCTCTCTCCCTCTCTTTCTCTGTCTCTCTCTCTCTCTCTCTGTCTGTTTCTCTCTCTCTCTCTCTCTGTCTCTCTCTCTCTCTCTCTTTCTCTCTCATCCTTCCCTGTTAATCTTCCTCCCTCTCCTCAGTCGCTTTCTCTTCCTCCCTCCATCCCTCTCGTCTGTTTCAAATGCTGTTTTGGTTTAGCTCATGGCAGCGCTCCCTCACACTGTTGCGTTCCCAAACCCAGAGCTATTTCCTGATCCACCCCTCCTCATATAATTATTTCTGCTCATTCATGGTTCACTTTTTATTTAAGTTTTTTTCTTTTTCTTTTCAGTTTTTTTTCCCTACACAGCCTGTTTTGCTCTTGGATGACATCACACCAGCTCAGCCTTGTGTGGGTCAAAAGCCACCACTGCTCCCAGCATTTAAACAGAACTCTTCATCACAAATGAAGCTTGTTTTTATTAAATATTTAAAGATTTATTAAAAAAGGCATTTTCACTCAGTACAGGTAATTTAATTTTGTGTATTATCACATGCATCCTGAACCTGCCTTGGACACAAATCTGAAGTTACGTCTAGATCATTTTTACATAAAGGTGCACTGTGTCACTTTTCTGGTACAGGTTCTGCCACCTTCTTGTTTCCATGGTAATGTTTGAGCGTTGCCTGGAATGTTCCACTGTATGGCATTACATTGCGTTATCTATCTTGCATTGATTCAGGGCCTGTTTACACGAGAGCGCTTACGGGTCAAAATAACAGCCTTTCGTTTAGATGGTGACAGCGTTTTGGGGGCTTAAAAACACAAAAAAACTGAAACCGCCCTCTGAAGTGGAAAACTTGAATACGCTCCGCCGTAGCGTTTTCGTCTACACTGCCCAAGACGCAAAACTCTGGTCAAATCTGTTGACGTCGCATACGCGTTTATGTCACCATTTCTGGATATTTACATTTATATTTATAAATAAAATAAAATAAAATAAAATAAATTTAATTTAATTTAATTTAATTTAATTTAATTTAATTTAATTTAATTTAATTTAATTTAATTTAATTTAATTTAATTTAATTTAATTTAATTTAATTTAATTTAATTTAAAAACAGGACTAAACCGGGACTAAACCGGGACTAAACCGGGACTAAAACAGGACTAAAACAGGACTAAGGGGTGTGCGTGTGTGTCCTGTGTGTGTGTGTGTGTGTGTGTATAGTGTCCTATACTATTTTGTATTGTATTAAGTTGACAATACAGGTGATTTTGACTTAACATATCCTGTGTATTATTAATTATTGAATGATTATATGGACTTTTTCTTATAAAAGCATTTCCATTTTTAACAAAGTACATTCTAATTCTGACCTGCCCTGAAATTCCACATCACAGTGATGTCAGTGATGGGGGAGGGCTTAGCTTAATGTCATGGAAATGAGTTCCTTTCTGTTCCACAAACATCTTTAACGTAGCTTTTCTCAGCTCGTCGTTTTAGAATGTGCTGCTTTCAAATGGTCACAAATTCTTCAAATGTTCTCAGATTTCCATGTGTAAGGTATCGTTGGAAAGCTTAGAATATACACTTTCAGAATCTGTAAATAACTCAAAATGCCTCCGGGATGACTTGTGTCTGGTTTTGCCACAGCTGGTCACATATTTTCCACTTTGTACTTCTACTTCATTGGAATTATTTGGCTATACTGTACTCTACCCACACATGCGTAATAATTCAGTGAATATATCTGACCATTTTTACTGTTCTTGTATTTCATTTGAACTACTATAAATACAATATAATCACTGAGAAATAAAACAACTCTCTATCTCTATTATCACCGTATGAATCAATGGGAAAATCCTGTGACAGTCTGAAATGTTTAGTTGAATTTAGTCTGACAGCAGGTCACATGATTAATATGTTAAGAGCCCTTGTTAAAGTCTGTGGTATTCGCCCCATAAATGGCCTTATTGTTCCTATTCGCACACATAGGAGGAAGCTAAGGGGATATTTGGGCTATAACTACTCTCTATTATTCTTAAATATCCTAAATTACCCAAATGGACTCTTGAGAGCTGTAAGCCATATTATAACGTTGTTACCTCGTCAAAAATATACCTGGAGTTGTGTTTTGTTTCATTCACACATGTTTAAGCCGTTATTTTATATTAGTCTGTCTACACCTCCAAAGCTCAAAATGTTCTTTTCCGCCGTGTGATGTCATGAAGCAGTTTTCAAGTTAACAGCTACCGTTTGGGCGATTCTGGGGCTGAATAATTCCAAATGATTCTAGTGAAGGCGTATGTTATTTTGACCATTTGTCATTTTCTTATTATTATTAGCCTGTTCACTTGTAAGTGGTGATGTTTACTAGTGAACAGGCTAATAATTATTATAGGCGCGCAGTGATACCATTCGACAGAAAATAGCACCAAGCGATTATGACTTCTGACTTTTTCATGGGCAACTGTTTTGTGATGCAAATATATCACTTTTTGGACAAATATTGTTTTGAGAAGAAAAACAAGCTTTATTAACTGTCCCAGCTAACTTGCCGGCCTACTTCCGTCATCTCCAGAACTGGGGCAGAACTCAGCTCACAGGACAGTCACTGCGGTCACATGGTAGGATCGGATCGGATTTCTCCAAATCCAATCCCGTTACTCGGCGGGTGGTCTGTCCTTAGATCCCAGTGCACATGAACCTCGTGTAATCGGATAATGGTCAGTGACCTGGCCAGCTCCGCTACGCTATGTGGCGCTGTAGTCCAACTACTTCCGGGTGATGGCTACTCAATAAAAACACAACAAACTATGTGGCGGTATACAAAGATGGCGCTCGAGGAGTTTGACGGAGCAGTATTGGTGTACATGTTGTGTGTTCTTTCTTCGCAGTCATGATTTCATCTGACTTTTCCGGCAACAATCGCTACTTATAACGGCATTGGCCCCTCCTGCCACTTCCGGGTGAAATTCCTGGTGAAAATTCCCGCACATGCGCAGTACGTCAATCCGATCCGATATCATGCACAAGGCGGCACCAAGCGGATTACAATCGGCCTAAGACAGGGGTTCCAATCGGATTGGGGAAACCAATCCCTATACGATCCTTAGCCTGTGCACATGAATTCAATACGATCCCAATCCATTTGCAATCGGATTACACTCGTCCATGTGCACGCAGTGACTGTCAGTGATAAGTCAGTGTTAATCCACGACACTGATGAAGGGGATGCCATACAGATTCACATTAAAAAACCCGAACTATCCCTATAAGTACAAGAAGCAGCTTGGATGAGCTGCAAAACGTATTTGACCAAATAAACTTTGTCCAGTTGACAAATTGAGTTTCTCCTTTTGTCGTGGATTCTACTTGGACGACTGTGGGAGTCTTCACATTTTACCTCTTTTACTTTGTTCCCTTCCACCATTGGTTGTCATGTTACCTTAACTGGCACCATAAAGTCACATGAACTCGATATTGACGAGGAATGAATTGACCAGAAGAAGCCTATTGGTTGTTTTAATTATACTAGTTTTATAACATGTCATTAAAAAATCATCTTAAATTTAATAAGACAAATAAAAATGCTCAAACTTTGCCAGAAAGAAACCCAAACCCCTGGCTCTGGCATAGACATATTCCAATTATTTTTCAGTTCGTGCTGCTAATTTTAGCTGCAGCATCTACATTACATTATAGCATTACATCCACATAGCTCTAATAATAATATCACTGAGATCTTTTCCTATTTATCAAAGCGGCAGGTTCACAGAGATTTTGTTTGTATGTACATCAAAGTGGGGATTTTAATTCATTAAATATAAATAAATTGGCCATGTGTTTTCATCGAATACAATTTATGATTTGTCAACTTAAAGATACTGTGATTTTAATGGGATAGTGCTTTTTTTTATGTGAATCTGTATGGCATCCCCTTCAGCAGTGTCGTCCATTAACACTGGCTTACCCCTGACAGTGTCCTCTGAGCCGAGTTCTGCCCCGGTTCTGGAGCTGACGAAAGTAGGTCCGGCAAGTTAGCAGGGACAGTTAATAAAGCTTGTTTTTCTTCTCAAAACAACATTTGTCCAAAAAGTGATATATTTGCGTCACAAAACAGTTGTCCGCTAAAAATTCAGCAGCCTAATTCGCATGGTGCTATTTTCTCTCGAGTCGTATCACTGCGCACCTATTAGTTATTATTAGCCTGTTCACTTGTAAGCGGATGTTTACATGAGCCTGTTCACTTCTAAGCGGATGTTTACAAGTGTACAGGTTAATAATAACTAATAGGCGCGCAGTGATACTACTCGAGAGAAAGTAGCAATTTTTCACGGACAACTGTTTGTGACGCAAATATATCACTTTTTGGACAAATGTTGTTTTGAGAAGAAAAACAAACTTTATTAAACGTCCCCGCTAACTTCCTGGACCTATGTTCGCGACCTCCAGAACCGGGGCAGAACTCGGCTCAGAGGACACTGTCAGGGGTAAGCCAGTGTTAAAGGGATAGTGCGTTTTTTTTATTTTATTTTTTTATGTTAATCTGTATGGGTTTCCTTCTAAAAGTTACGTGCGGTAACACTGGCTTACCTCTGACAGTTTGCGCTCAGCCCGGTTCTGCTCGCGTTCTGGAGCTCAGGTAATTAGGTCCAGTAAATTTGCGGGGACTCGTAATAAATCTTGTTTTTCTTCTCAAAACAAAACCTTTGTCCGAAAGGTGATATATTTGCGTCCCAAACAGTTGTCCACGAAAAATCCAGCAGCGTATTTTCACATTCACATATCTTGCCTCGATTCGTATCACTGCGCTCACGTTAGCTGTTGCCTGTTCACTCGTAAACTTCCTCTTATGGCGGACCGCATCCGTCGATCACTTCCGCTAAAGGTTAACAGGCTAATAATAAGTAATAGGCGCGCAGTGATACAAATCGAGATGAGATATGCAAATGCGAAAATACGCTGCTGGATGAACTGTTTGGGACGCAAATATATCACCTTTCGAACAAATGTTTTGTTTTGAGAAGAAAAACAAGCTTTATTACGAGTCCCCGCGAACTTACTGGACCTAATTAACTGAGCTCCAGAACGCGAGCAGAACCGGGCTGAGCGCAAACTGTCAGAGGTAAGCCGGTGTTACCGCACGTAACTTTTAGAAGGAAACCCATACAGATTAACATAAAAAACCCCGCACTATCCCTTTAAGATGTTTTAAAGGGCCCAATATTTTCTGATCGATGTTATATTGTTGTTTCCTCATCAAAACCATACCTGGAGTTGTGTTTTGTTTCATCCTACGTGTTTAACTCGCAAAATTAAAACATAAATTTAGTTCTTCCCTCAAACAGAAAACGCTCTGTTCCACCTTCTAATGTCATATCAGGAAGTGCTCTACTGTGTTTTTAAACTCCATACACCTTCACTTGAATCATTTGGAACGATTTCAGCCCTGGAATTGCCAATATCTACGGAGCCTTGGAAGTGTCATAGAGGTGAATAAATAATAACAAAGCCTGGGAACAACTTATAAGGTGTACGCATGAGCTATAAAGCATGGGAACGACTTATAAGGCGTGCGCACGAGTTATAAAGCGTGGGAACAACTTATAAGGCGTGTGCATGGGTTATAACTCGTGCGCACGCCTTACGCTTTGCGTTATAGCGTGTGCTCAAGTAGTTAAAAGTGAGGGGATGAGTTACAAATCGTTCCCTCACTTTCATTTCTGCAATATATTACAGCTCGAACAACACACAACTGCTGCCTTCGATTCATCACTCTGTTTCGTTTTCATCACATTCTCTCTTAAGTTTCGTTTTTGTCACACTTCTTGTTAGTAAGGCGACTCAGATTCATATCTGGTCTTCAACTGCCATCTACTGGTCACAAAGTGCAACAGCACCACAATAAAGCCAAAATAAACGACACAGCTCAAAACAGGGCAACAAAAAGACAGAAGATGAGAATAAGGGAACAACAAAAAAGACAAGAAAATGGGGGGTACACTACAAATGCATTACTTTTTGCTGTAACGCAGTAATAATAAAGTCGTTCCCACGCTTTATAACTCGTGCACACGCCTTATAAGTTGTTCCCATGCTTTATAACTCGTGCACACACCTTATAAGTCGTTCCCACGCTTTATAACTCGTGCGCACACCTTATAAGTCGTTCCCACGCTTTGTTATTTATTCACCTCTATGACACTTCCAAGGCTCCGTAAATATCTACTAAACAACAGATGTTAACTTGAAAACTACCACTTGATGACATCACAAGGCTGTTCAGACTAATAATAAAGGATTACTCAAATGTGTGTGAATGAAACGAAACACAACTCCAGGTATTTTTATTGCGACAAAAAACACGAAAAACATACAAACTTATCGTGTTCAGGTTCACCAGTCCACAGATCTGACTGGTAAACTGATAAAAATGCCGTACTGTGGAACATAGGCAAAGCATTAACAAATCCACGGAGACAGAAAAAGTCACGTATCAGTTTCATACATTTGAGCACATCCCCTTATAGTGTAAAAATAGTCTCTGTATACGGGACCACAATATGTTCTTCTGTCACAGCAGAAACTCTACACAGGAAGAAGAGAGGGATGAAGAACAGAGGTGAAGGGACAGAGGAGAAAGACATGGAGGAGAGAAAGATGGAGAGAGAATGAGAGAGAAAAGAAAGAAAGAGAGAGGGAGGCAGAGAGAAACAAAAAAGGGAGAAAAAGACAGAGGGCAAGAAAGAGATGTGGGGCAATGGAGAGAGGACAGGGGAGAGAATGAGTGAGAAAAATGGATGGAAAGGGAGAGCAAGAGAGAGAAAAGAAAGAAAGAAAGAAAGAGGAGAGGGAGGCAGAGAGAAACAAATCAAGAGAAAGAGAGGGGTGAGAAAGAGATGTGGGGCAATGGAGAGAGGATGGGGAGAGAATGAGTGAGATAAAGAGATGGAAAGAGAGAGAAAGAAAGAAAGAAAGAAAGAAAGAGGAAGGGAGAGAGGAAGAAAAAAGAGAGGGAGAAAAAAGACAGAGGGTGAAAAAGAGATGTGGGGCAATGCAGAGAGGACAGGGGAGAGAATGAGTGAGATAAAATGATGGAAAGAGAGAGAAAGAGAGAAAAAGAAAGAGAGAGAGAGAAAAAGAAAAAGAGAGAGGAAGAGAGAAACAAAGGAAGAGAAAGAGAGGGGTTGAGAAAGAGATGTGGGGCAATGGAGAGAGGACGGGGAGAGAATGAGTGAGATAAAGGGATGGAAGGAGAGAGAGAAAGAGAGAAAAAGAAAGAAAGAAAGAGAACAAAAAGAAAGAAAAAGAGAGGGGGTAAAAAGAGGTGTGGGGCAGTGGAGACAGGACAGGGAAGAGAGTGAATGAGAAAAAGCAATGGAAAGAAAAAGAAAGAGAGAAAAAAGAAAGAAAGAAAGAAAGAAAGAAAGACAGAAAGAACCAAAGGAAGAGAAAGAGAGGGGGGTGAAAAAGATGTGGGGCAATGGATAGATAGACAGGGGAGAGAATGAGAAGGGAAAAGAAAGAAGGGATAGAGGGGGTGAGAGAGAAAGAGAGAAAAATGAGAGAAAGAGGGACAAGGGGGAGAGAAGAGAGAGAGTGAGGGACATACAGAGAGAAAAAGGAGAGAGTGGATCAGGGGGCAGAGGAGAGAGAGAAAAGAGGGAAGAGGGGGTGATAGCTAAAGAAAGAAAAAGAAAAAGAGATTGAGGGAGAAGGGGGAGGCAGAGAGAAACAAAGGAAGAGAGAGAGAGATACAGCAAGAGATAGAGAGAAGGGGCAGGAGAGAGACAAGAGGGAGAGATTTAAAGAAAGAGAAGGGTGAGAGAGAAAGAGAGAGAGAGCAGGAGGCAGAGAGAAAAAAGAAAGAGAAAGAGAGAAAGAGAGAGAGAGAGAAAGTTGCTGGATAGACAGAAAAGAGCAGGAGGAAGAGAGAAACAAAGGAAGAGAAAGAGATGGAGAAAAAAGACAGTGGGTGTGGAGGAGATGTGGGACAATTGAGAGAGAAAGGACAGGTGAAGAGAGTGAGAGGGAAAAAGAAAGAAGGGATAGAGGGGTGAGAGAAAAGAGAGAAAAAGGAGAGAGAGAGACAAGGGGCAGAGAACAGAGAGAGTGAGGGAAATACAGAGGGATAGAGAGAGGTGCAGTGACGAGAGAAAGAGAGAAAAAGGAGAGAGTGGTTCAGGGGGCAGAGGAGAGAGAGAAAAGAGGGAAGAGAGGTGGTGAGAGAGAGGAGGGAGGAAGGGAGAAACAAAGGAAGAGAAAAAGAGAGAGATACAGCAAGAGAGATAGAGAGAAGGGGCAGGAGAGACAAGAGGGAAGAGAGAGAGAGCGATTTAAAGAGGCAAAGAAAGAGAGAGTGAGAGAGAGAGAGAGGGAGAGGGAGGCAGAGAGAAACAAAGAAAGAAAAAGAGACAAAGAGAAAGAAAGAGAGAGAGAGAGAGAGAGAGAGAGAGAGTTGCCGGATAGACAGAAAAGAAGAGGAAGAGACAGAGAGAGAGAGAGATACAGCAAGAGAGACAGAGAGATAGAGAGAAGGGGGCAGGAGAGAGACAAGAGGGAGAGATTTAAAGAGAGGCAAAGAAAGAGAAGGTGAGAGAGAAAGAGAGAGAGCAGGAGGAAGAGAGAAACAAAGAAAGAGAAAGAGAGAAAAAGAGAGAGAGAGAGAGAGAAAGTTGCTGGATAGACAGAAAAGAGCGGGAGGAAGAGAGAAACAAAGGAAGAGACAGAAAAAAGGGTGAGAAGGAGAGAAAAGAAAGTGTTTAAGAGCGAGCGGTGAGGTCCAGTGGTTTCGTGGTCAGAAAGAGACAATAGACCAGCTGCCGTCGCCATGGAAACGGGACAAAACAATAACAAAAGTCCAAAGTGTGTCAGAGACTTTTGTAACATGTGCAATCATCGATTATAACGGGATTTATGTTTCCAGGGGATCGTGTCGGGGGTGAATTCATCCTCACATAAATCAAAATGACCACAATTTAGGACTACATTTTATTTTTATGAGCTCCAAACTCAACTCAAAACTGCCCATATTTTTATTTGTGTGAGTGCTAAATGTATTTTCTAAAAGTAGGCAAGCACATTTATTTGAAGAAATTCTACTTAGTCTTAAAATACCATACTAATACTACCGGTACTTCAGTTATAGGCCTATATTTGACAGTATAACAGTACTTTTATTTGGATAAAACGTTTTTACTCTTCCCAGTTTGACTGCAATTGATTGTTTTATGTTGACAAATCTGTGGTTGGCTATTTTGTTTCTTGCACTGCTTAAATGTAATAGATGATAGGGGGTTTATTTTGTTTGTTTTTTTCAGTTTGTCCTTGAAAACACCAGATTTTGTGACTCAGGGCCCATCGCTCCTGGATTTTTTTTTTTATGCGGGTTGAAAAAAATTTGCATCCACACATGTGTCGGATCAGTAAATATTCGCGTCCAGGCGAAAACAAATCGCTGAGTGAAAACGATGTAATACATATGCCACATCAATATGTGGCGCTGTAAACAGGAAACCGGAAACGCAATACTACAAAGAGTGCATGCACATAAAGTCCTTTATCTTCCGCAAACAAACAAACAAACACAAGAACATAATAATGATGGCGAACGCACGCACGAAAGCCGACTCTCTCGTTTGGACCGACGATGAAGTGGAGTTACTTCTACGAGTTACGTTGGATTACAAAACACGTCAGTATCAGCAGAACGTCGACTGGGAGTCCTGCCAAAGCAGTGTTTTCCAGATGCTGCGTTTTGCTCGTCCACACAACAACATGACCCCCAGCGTTCTCAGATTTCTCTACTCTGAAACCCGTTTTCAAAATAAAATACCATTTTCGTTCCCCCAGAACGCCGGCACCGTGTGGACGAAAGACCAAAACGAATACAAACTGCTTCGATTCCACCAAAAAACGTTGTCGTGTGGACGGGCCCTCATTTAAAGTTTTTTTTTTTTTTTTTTTTAGGCTTAAGCCTTTATTGGTCTCACACAATGACACAGTGACACACAGGAGAAATTTGACTTCCACATTTGACCCATCCTTTTTCAGGAGCAGTGAGCAGCCATCTTTTTCGGCACCCAGGGGGCAGTACCGTGAAGGGTCTTGCCCAAGGACCCACACTGGTTAGCTCATTGCCCGGGGGGGATTTGAACCCACAACCCCCAGGGGGAAAGTCCATGACTTACCAGTTGAGCTAACCAGCTGGTAAAGGTGCACTGTGTAACTTGTACTTGTACTGCTTGTAAGTAAGTAAGTAAGTGGTAAAAGGAGAAATTTAACTTGTCAACTGGACAAAGTTTATTTTGTCAAAAATGTTTCGCAGCTCATCCAAGTTGCTTCGTCAGTTCTGAAGTGACGAAGCAACTCGGATGAGCTGCGAAACATTTTCGACCAAATAAACTTTGTCCAGTTGACAAGTCAACTGGTCAATCAATAACAATAGTCACAAACACATACGACATAAAGTGTACGGTGGAATGGTTTTACATGAGGCTTGTCTCCATGTAGATGTGCCTAGAATGTTCCACAGTATGAACATGAACTTCAGAATCTCCATGGAGACATACAGACCAAATTACAGGTGAGATTTGCTGTTTTTAAGATATTTTGAGCAATAAATAACGCCTGTATTTGAATAAATGTAAGACAGATTAGTTTAATAGCATACTGTGGACAGTTTAAACCAAAGCATTAAAGGTCCCATGGCATGAAATTTTCACTTTCTGAGGTTTTTGAACGTTAATGTGAGCTCCCCTACCCTGTTTAGCCCCCCCCCCCCCCCCCCCGGTTAAAAAATGCGAAATGTCTAAACTGAGCATTTGCGATCCTTTTCTGCGTTACAAAAAATAGGAGCTCAAACAGGCGATTTTGAACAAGGCACCTTATTGACGTCAGATCGAAAAAAGAAATGCAAATGCAGTTCCACCCCCGTCTGTCTGTACTCAGCGTCTCTGTAAATCACGCCCAGAGAGTTTGGACTGCGAATGCGCTAGGCAATGCGAAATGCGTTTTTTTATTTGCCTGGAGGCACGTCCGAGTGTTTCTAGGCTCGGAAGTCCTTTATCTGAGCCTCTGGACCTTTGAACAGCAGTGGTTTAATTTTATTTTATGTGGAAATGTGTTTATTTTTCAATGGAACACTTCAACTCTCTCCCCCCGTGCAAAAACAAAGAAATGGATCAGAGAGCGCTCAGAGCAGAGAGCGGAGCGTTTAGCCATGCCCCCACCTTCTACTATTGGCCAGCTTTTTTCTCCTCATTTGCATTCAAGCAACAACGCCCATTATAGAGTGTTCTGAGTGAGAAAAATTACTCTTTCTCATCTTATCTCTGTTTCTCATGCACTGAGTGTTGATTTTGAAGAAGGATTCATTTACAGTATTAGGGAACCATTAAGGAGCCATATAAAAGCATCAAGAAGTACCATGTCATGGGATCTTTAACATCTCCATGGAGACAGGTTGTGGACCCTCTCCAGAAAAGTTACACAGTGCGCCTTTAAAGTATGTCCTTTGTCCAATTATCTGCATCTGCACCGACACACTACAGTTCCTCTTTCCTGAGTAGTTTCCGCTAATAAGTATCTTGTTGGATCGATACATTCTATTTCCACTTTGTAATATTATTTTACTTTTAATTTAGCACATTTTTGGCTAAATTTTGCAAATTTTTACCTCATTTTTGCACATTTTTGGCTAAACTGCCCGTTTTTCTAATATTCTTCAGTAATGAGTCCACTGATCAGAACTGGATGACCCCTTCTGGCCCGGATGGTCAATAGAATGTAGTGGTCCAAACAGAATGTGGACCGCTACATTCTATTTCCACTTTGTAATATTATTTTACTTTTAATTTAGCACATTTTTGGCTAATTTTTGCACATTTTTGGCTAATTTTTGCACATTTTTAGCTCATTTTTGCACATTATTCTTCAGTAATGAGTCCACTGATCAGAACTGGATGACCCCTCCTGGCCCGGATGGTCAATAGAATGTAGTGGTCCAAATAGAATATGGACATTCTATTTCCACTTTGTAATATTATTTTACTTTTAATTTAGCACATTTTTAGCTCATTTTTGCACATTTTTGGCTGAACTGCTCGCTTCTCTAATATGAGCCCACTGATCAGAACCGGATGACCCCTCCTGCCCATCCGGGTTAGAAGGTGTCAATAGAATGTAGTGGTCCAAACAGAATGTGGACCGCTACATTCTATTTCCAATTTGTAATATTATTGTACTTTTAATTTAGCACATTTTTGGCAAATTTTTGCACATTTTTAGCTCATTTTTGCACATTTTTGGCTAAACTGCCCACTTTTTTAATATTCTTCAGTAATGAGTCCACGGATGACCCCTTCTGGCCCGAATGGTCAACAGACTGTAGTGGTCCAAATAGAATGTGGACCGCTACATTCTATTTCCACTTTGTAATACTATTTTACTTTTAATTTAGCACATTTTTGGCTCATTTTTACACATTTTTGGCTAAACTGCCCGCTTTTATAATATTCTTCAGTAACGAGTCCATTGATCAGAACCGGATGACCCCTCCTGGCCCGTCCGCCCTCTGCCCTTCATGCCCCTTAGCCCTGGTACATGTTAACAGCCTGTCCCCCTCTCAAATCCCTTTAATGTCCCTCTCATGTCTCATAGTGAGGTATATTTAATTCAACATGGGCTCTCACTGTTAGCTGCTTCATGGGCTAATATTAGCTTTTGCGTATTAGATAACACATGTCTGCAAGCTGCTAATTATCCTCCGTCTACTGTATAATGTATCCTGTCACTATGATCATATGTACTGCGTGGCCTTTGGTTAGTAGGGCAGATACCAGGCTTTGAACAGCTTGTCCAGCTAAATGAAATTACATATTGGTCTATTTGCTTTGTTGTTTGACTTAATAACTGGAGATAGAAATCAACACTATAAACAGCTGATATAAAGGGAAACGATTACAATGCATTGATCTTGATAAGGTTCAATTGTGTCCCTGTTTCAACAAATAATAAAATGTAAGTTAATTTTTAACGGTGAGTTTTGCTGAATCATATATTAGTTTGTATGTGTGAATGAAAATCGAAATGATAAAAAGTCACAACAGAGTAGAACTGGACAATATACAATCACTCACAGTCAGTCCATGTTTTTAATTCATTTCATGCACTGGCGTAGGCACTGAGTTTTTATAATTGTTGTTTTTGCACAAAGGAACCCTTCATCTCCTCCCAGACTGCAGGAGCTCATACTGTGTGTGGAGCACATGAGAGGGATCTCTGAGGATCTTCAGAGTCTGTCTCACAACTGACTGTATAAAAGTAACTTGACAATTTCATGCATTGATTTAATACAATATCCACAGCCACATTTGCTCTGGGGTGAACTGACAAACATCCAACTACCAATAACTGGTAAATGATCACAATTATATAGTGCTTTCCAAACTTCAATATAGGCATAGACTTAGACTTAGACTTAGACAAACTTTATTGATCCACAAAGGAAATTGTTTTGGGTACAGTAGCTCACTCATCAAATATAATATATAACATAAGGTAACAAAAATAGATGGAATAGCAAACAAAGAGCAATAGACCAGCATCAGATTATTTATTTTTGTTATTTATTCTTTATTTAATAGGGACAGTGCATATTAATGAACATCTGTAGCATTGCAGTGTAAATACGCCAGATTATAGCAAGAATGCTAATTTCTATGTGTAGTTCCTAGGCAGGTGACATCACAGCAAAAACAATGAAAACAATGACAACTGACAATAACATCAACATTAAAACATTAAAATTAGATGAGACATAATTATAAAAATAAAAAAGGATAATATAGTATATGTACAAATCAGAATTAAAGGAAAATTAACGGTTTTTTTTTACAATCTGAGCCTTCTTTCGGCAATAAAACAAGTAGTTTTACTCACCCATAGCAGTTTGGTGTCAATTGGAGCAGTATCGCAGAACTTATGTTGAGCCGTTCTGTTCTACTAATGATCCCGTATCCGTTAGCGTGAGTGCTCGGGGCATTACTTTGCGGTGTCCAAATAACACAAACTTTAGCACTTTTCAAATCACAGAAGATCGCTGTGCCAGGGTAGACTTTTAGTGGATTCCAAAACGGCCTGAAAACCGATATCCAGCTATAGTTTCATTTGATGACGTCATCAGAGAGGACAGTGCGCATGCGTGAACTCAGCTGTTTTGTAAACACAGCTAGTCCGAACTTTACCGAACACCGCTCTGAACTTTACTTTTCTGTTGCGATATCAGGTTTCAGGCCGTTTTGGAATCTAATAAAAGTCTACCCTGACACAGCGATCTTCTGTGATTTGAAAGGTGCTAAAGTTTGTGTTATTTGGACACCGCAAATCAGTGCCCTGAGCACTCACGCTAACGGATACGGGATCATTGGTAGAACAGAACGGCTCAACATAAGTTCTGCGATACTGCTCCAATTGACACCAAACTGCTATGGGTGAGTAAAACTACTTGTTTTATTGCTGAAAGAAGGCTCAGATTGTAAAAAAAAAATGTTAATTTTCCTTTAAATAGAAAAGTAAGTAGTAAAGTGTAAAATACAATGTCAAATAAGATGTCCAATCCCAGCTATATACAGTTGTAGGGAGTATTATCTAGGGAGTATTATCTATTACATAGGGGTGAGTTGTTGTACAGTTGTATGGAGTATGGTATAAGCCAGATAAGATGAGCCGGGTGAACTCTGAAGACACAACAGAAAAGTCCTCTCTCTCTCTCTCTCTCACTCCACTCCACTCTTTTGTTTCAGTCTGTGATTAAATGGTCCATTCCCTCGAACTATTTCCTCTGGAAGGTCTACTGCCACATTTACTGCCACATTTGGTGTAAAAAGCCTGCAACATCTCGCAGGTCTATTGCTAGCCTTTTATAACAGCTAACAGCTCACTTCACAATATCCAGCAGTGCCCTACTTGTGTCCTTTGAACTGCACATGCTGCACGTCTTAGTGAAAGCTGAACTTGAAAACAAAAAGTTTCAAAAACTGCTCAGTGTGTGAACGAGGTAGACAAAGAGTGAAAATGACACAACAACATATTCACTGGTCAGAGCTGGGATCAAACTGTCAACCGTTTTGCCCAAGAACAGCAGGGTTTGAACCATCAGCCGGTCATTTATAGAACAACTATTCTATCTCTTAGTGTTGGACAAGGGTTTATGTACACCCAACCAATGAAATACAAGAATTTTCATTCACGAACTTAGCCTCATCAGATGCTTTATCAGACAGAAAGAAAACCTGCTGAACTTACTGCAGTTGACTTTTTGGTCTTGCTGAACTCAAACCCTATGACCCTGTGGTGAAATGGAACAGCAGAGTCTGGTCTTCTGTCTAAATATACCCCCATGTGAGTAATTATCAGTTCAATCAGTCAGTGCTTCGATTCATCCGAGAGGAGAGGGGCTTTAAGCTGTAACGAGTCCTCGGGCACAGATCAGCAAAGTTTAATGAGTGTGGAGAACTGAAGCTGGACTCGTAAAAAGGTCAGGGGAACCAGGGGAGATGGGTTTCACATAACATCACAACATTTTACTGATACTAGACATCATGCTGGGGGTGTTCTGCATATATCTCTATACAATTCTATGGAGGAATGCCTGTCAAAAAGTTTTAAGATCATCGACTTGTTTAACAGTAAAACTCATCTCGCCTACTGTAGTCCCAACTAAACCAACTCTGGAAGATTTACAAAAGACTGTGTTAAAATGAAGCTCACATATAAAGTCTAAGCTGCATTGTAAAAAAAATATTATAATATACAACATTTAGAGGACTTTTTTCATTCAAAGGATATACAATTTAGTTTAAAGGTCCCATGGCATGAAATTTTCACTTTCTGAGGTTTTTGAACGTTAATGTGAGCTCCCCTACCCTGTTTAGCCCCCCCCCCCCATGGTTAAAAGTTGCGAAATGTCTAAACTGAGCATTTGCGATCCTTTTCTGCGTTACAAAAAATAGGAGCTCAAACGGGCGAGTTTGAACAAGGCACCTTATTGACGTCAGATCGAAAAAAGAAATGCAAATGCAGTTCCACCCCCGTCTGTCTGTACTCAGCGTCTCTGTAAATCACGCCCAGAGAGTTTGGACTGCGAATGCGCTAGGCAATGCGAAATGCGTTTTTTATTTGCCTGGAGGCACGTCCGAGTGTTTCTAGGCTCAGAAGTCCTTTATCTGAGCCTCTGGACCTTTGAACAGCAGTGGCTTAATTTTATTTTATGTGGAAATGTGTTTATTTTTCAATGGAACACTTCAACTCTCTCCCCCCGTGCAAAAACAAGGAAATGGATCAGAGAGCGCTCAGAGCAGACAGCGGAGCGTTTAGCCACGCCCCCACCTTCTACTATTGGCCAGCTTTTTTCTCCTCATTTGCATTCAAGCAACAACGCCCATTATAGAGTGTTCTGAGTGAGAAAAATTACTCTTTCTCAGCTTATCTCTGTTTCTCATGCACTGAGTGTTGATTTTGAAGAAGGATTCATTTACAGTATTAGGGAACCATTAAGGAGCCATATAAAAGCATCAAGAAGTACCATGTCATGGGATCTTTAAAATTTTTCATAATTCCAGGATAATCAATTGAAGCAAATCTTGAGGCATCCAGGAATAAGATATTATCACAGAGTTAATCAAAACAACTGGACTTTAATAAGCTTTTGTAGCCAACCCCTGTGTTGTGACTGTGGGGCTAACAGGTGCGAGCTCTCTTCTACGGAGGCTAAACCACAGGTACTTCTCCTCAAAGCCCAGAAGAAGCTACCTGGTTGGTAGCGAAACGTTGGCTGCAAAAGTTTAATAAGCCCAGTTGTTTTGATTAACTTGGATTATTATTCCTAGATAGGTTAAATTAAATTTGATTTGTTTTAAATATAACATTTCACTTCATTGATGCTCTGAGTCAAAAGTCCCTCCCCGTTCACAGCACTCACATTAAAATCAGCGTATGTTCCACTAATGAAACTACTGCACATCGCATCAGGTTTGCAAAACTGTAGTGTATAGTTTTGTATCATGCTTTTGTGTATTTATGGAGAACTGTTATGTGGGAGCATTGCAAAGAATTCATTCATTCATTCATTTTCTTCCGCTTTTCCATTTTCTGGGTTGTGGGGGCAGCAGTCCAAGCAGTGTTCTGCTGCCCAGAACACAATGCACCAGCCCCCATGAATCCTTCCACGGGTGGTGGGTCCACAGGAGGACAGCTCACGTCACAACAGGCCTTGATGTATCTTCTGCCATGGGGGCTACCAGTGTCCACAGACACTGGGGGCGAGGTGGGGTTAAGTGTCTTGCCCAAGGACACAACGGCAGCACTCATCTGTGGGAGCTGGGATCACATGCAGTCAACCCGTCAAGTGCGGGATTCGAACCACCAACCCCTGGATCACAAGGCATATGCTCTACCAACTGAGCTACTGCCGCCCCATTGCAAAGAATATTACAGCTAAAAAACAAATCCCAGGCCCATTTCGAACCTCTTTACAGTTTTTAGCTGTAACATTGCAAAGAATATTACCACTAAAAACTGTAAAGAGGTTCGAAACGGGCCTGGGAGAGATCACTAGATGACTCAAGTATGCATGGATGACACCTTTTTGATGAGCGCTTTGATGAGAAAGCTCCAAGAAGTTAGAATACCCCCTCTTTGACAAAAACAAAAACAAAAACCTTGTAGGAGTTCATAATGTACTAATAAACTTTAGTTAGTCTCATGCCGATCCTTCTTCTAAATTAGCAGTGGACTTTGGGATTTGTTCATTTGGGGAAAGAGGACACCAGGCGAGCCCATGGGAAAGTGGTCCAGACCAGGCATCCAGACACAGACCGGGCCAAAACAGCTGATGGTTCTACTCCTCACGACCCAGACCATCAAACCACAACATCCACATCAGGTATGAAAAACACTTCTCAAAATTACAGATTGTATTTCCACACATTTTACCTTTCGTCAAAAGTCAACACTTCTGATAGTGCCTATGGTTACATTCCCATCACTGGCAAGAAACTTGATCAGATTAGATCCCATCTGTCTATGATTGCTTTATAAATGTGAAGTATACGTCACCCTCAGCTTTCAAATAAGAAATAAGAAGCTAAACAGCCTTATACAGTGTGATCCACCAATATCATATTTCTCAAATCTTAATCTTCCTCTAATTAGAGTAGCAACCAAGCTTTAGTTGGTTTGTTTCTCCATGTTATTATTCCTGGATCATTTATGTGGAAGTAGGTCATGTCACGGCTGAGATCTCTGAGGTGAGGATGGTGGAACAGTGTCACTTCGAGGAGGACATTTTTAGAGCTCTGAGAACAAATTGTCCGGTTCAAACGTGGCATTCTTGGCTTTATTTCGGCGTCTTGAAAGATGAGATCTCCCTGGCGGGCACGGTAACACAGCCCACTTCCCTCCTGAGCTAAAGGTCAGAAGAGAACAGTGAGTCCTGGACATGGCACAGGCGATGGGGCAGCTGAGTCACGCTGCAGGCTCTGATGGGCTGTGGTCTGAGGGAAGTCCCAGTGTAACTGGATGGATGGGGTCAGATCACTGTCCAAGTCTAACACTTTATAAATGTAACACAAGCTTTCATTCAAGGTGTTAATACATGGTTGTTATATTCTTAAGAGGTAATTGATTAAAAAAAAAAGAAGCTAGGAACAAAATAGGCCTCTTGAGGGTCAGGTTGGTGCACCAAGCGAGGAGGTCGTGGGGGTGATACATTCTGCCCCTTAAAGCAACAGTTTTTCTGGAGGTATACCTGTATAATTCCATGGAAAAAGAATTTTGGAACATTCTCTGTGGAGATTGACAAGTTTTATGCCATGCTGTGGAAGATTATAGCTAAAGGAACAACATTTCCATGGAAAGAGGAGGTGTAATTGGAATAGTAACAATGCATTAGTATATAGTGCTTTTCCAAATGCTCAGGAAGTCAAATCACTTCACAGTTTTGAGAATTATTCATTCACCTTACCCTTCGTGGTAAACTACTATTGTAGCCACAGCTGCCCTTGGACAGACTAATGGAAGTAAGGCTGCCAATCTGCGCTTACATGATAATGTATTATTTTATTTAGTCATACATTATCACAATTCACTGTACTTTTGAGAAAGAAGAATCCAAAAATAATATAATTGGAGAAACTGAGGTGAAGCTATGAGTTTTACTTGTCATAAAGTTTGCATTATACATATGTTCACATGACTCACAATTTAAAGTTCATACATCAAGTTCAAAATGTTGAGTAGAAGGAAAAAGTGGCACAGTCTGACCTGACCCTGAGAGAAAGGCTGCCTCTGCTATAAGAGCCTTGGAAAAGACTGGAATCAGGGTTAGCATCTGAAAACCAAACCTGTGTTTTGGTGGGTTTTGTGTCCACTGTACATTAGAGCTGCATATTACTGTTATTCTTGTTGCCATGACACTGACAGGACTTGGACTGTTTTCTGGGTTCTTTATGGTTGACCTCGTATGTACTACTTGTGGTTTAGGGACTTGAGTCCTTAGAGCCTAGAAAACACTGTCTTTTGTATCTGGCCATTATAGGGTCACCACGTCCATTTGAAGAAAAAGAGGAATGCTGAATGTAGTGGGGCATAGAAAGACGGACTTGGGCATTTTAAGGTCATTGGTAACTAGTGTTTTATAGCTTCTATGTTCTAGGTGCCAGATTTGCCCTGTTGATTATGATTGTCTTTCATAAAATATCCAAAATGTAAAGCCTCATGTCCAAACTTTGGCCCGTGGGCCAAATGCGGCCCTCAGACAAATTTTTCTTGGCCCTCAGGCTTCCAGGTGAATTGGCCCAAATTACCTTGAGCAGAACTTTTGACTGCAAGTTTTTTGAAAATCTACCTTGATAAGACAATATTTAATATTTATTGTGTCATTTTGAGGATCTTAGCATGAATAAAGGACTGATATCTCATTCTAACATGTTAAACATGCATATATTTCAATTATTCATTGTACTGAGCACCAGTCTATGGCCCTCGATCGGCCCTCTGCTTCGTCTGTGTTTACATATGTGGCCCTTGATGAAAAAAGTTTGGACACCCCTGATGTAAATGCACAAATGCTGAACCTCATTGTTTCTAGTGAATTTGCTATATTTCAACAAAAATCTGCATTTTAAGAAATATTTAATATAGATTGATATTGATATAAAGACTCCAGCAGTAACAACAATAAAAAATATATATGATTTTCAGTTTTTATCAGTTGTAACAGAGAAAGATTGGAATAACAAACAACATATTGAAAAACTGAAAGCCAATGCACCCATATCTTGAGTTCTTTGCGAGAAAAATCAAAAATCATCTTTATGTTAATCTAGTTTTTTATAAATTAATGTGACAAAAGTATACCTTTCTGTAAATCAATGAGATGGGCAACCAGGGTCTAAATGGATGTGCAGGACAACCACAAGAGAGACGTTATCAACTAGTGTAACTTCAGCTGAGCCATACCAGCGAGTCAAAACCTGATCCCGTCAGATCTCAGACGCTGGGGCCAGGCCTGATTAGTATTTGGAAGGAAAACCACTGGGTATATCAGGCACCACAGTGGAGAGCCAGCGGCAAAAACTTCACCCACATTGCCTGGAATGAAAACGATGTTTGTGAGGGTGCGGTGGTGGTCAGAGCGACCTATGGCGCAGATTGGCAGTCTGCCCCAGGGCTGCTGTGGCTACAGAAATATCGTACCACCAAAGAGTGTGGTATGAGTGAATAATTAATTTCTTAAAAAGCAAAAAAAGTGTCAAAAAAAGCAATATATACATCTGATGCATGATTATGTATGATTAATAAACCATCAATAAACACCTATGATAACATAACAAATATAATTCATATTCATCTATTTAGAGCCCTTAGGTCATCATTGTTCAACCTTCATTTGAAAAAATCAATGTTCTCTAGAAATAATCGTTTGACCAGATGAATACTAAAATAATCACTAGTTGCGGTGCTAATTGTAGCGGTATATTTAACTTCATCATGCTCCTGTTTGAACATCGGATCTGAGCACCAAAATATCTTTAGCTGACCTCCAATTCACCCCGTTTATTTGCACCAAGTCCTGTGATCTCCAAGAACCGCTTTAGTCACCGCCATCGAGCTAGTGACTGCCTGTTCACAAACCCCACGCCAAGGTTTCCAACATCACCAAAGCAGAGAGTGACATCCAACTCCCTCTCGACTCCAACTTAATATGTCTTCTTCTATGAATTTGGACGGGGGATTAAAGGGATCCTCTCTCGCCCCTCTCACCACAGTTGGGCCGGGACACTGTTTTTGGATGGATGGATGCAGAGGGGAGGAGGAGGAGAAGAAGGAGAAGAGTTGAGTTACATTCCTTCCATACAGGCTGTCTGTCTGCCAACCAGGTCACTCCCAGTTCAGTCTCCGAGCAGGAATTTCCTCTTTAAGTGTCTGCTGCTACGGACATGGTCAAAGATTCACATTGTCTTTTATGGATCTTTTTTCCTTTAAGTAAAAATAATGTTTATTGCCAGGACCAAAACTATGCGCAAAATGCAGTTATAAAATTCTTGAAATACAATGTTTTTGCCATTTTTGAAGTGTTTATAAGTTTTCTCACAGAGTTTGCTCTTATTTTGAGGAGACTTGGACTTTCCAATATGGGCATTTCCAATTTGAAGTCATTTCAATATTCAACTTGGCTTTCAAAACGTATAAAAATATGGCATTCTGAGTATAGGATTCTGAGTACTACAAGGTTTAACGGGCCCATATTGCGTTATTTTCTCATCCATGTTATAATGTTGTTTGTTTGTTGTCATGTTTTGCTTCGTTCACACATCTTTAATGCACAAACCCTACATATTTAGGCTGAGTTCTTCTTTCAGAGGGAAAACACTCTGCTCCACCTTGCGATGTTATGTGTGCTCCACAGTGTTTTTCACCTCCAAACACTTTCATTAAAGCCATTTGGATGGTTTTAGCCATGTAATTGCCAATCTCTACTGAACTAAAGGTAAAACGTGGCTATTAACTTGAAAACTACTGCTTCATGACATCAAAAGGTGGAACAGAGCTAATAATAAAGGATTATTCAAACTTATTTCTCATTACTCAGACTAATAATATAGTATTATTCAAACATAGGTATAGAAATTTACTCTGAAATTTATTGCATTTTAAATGTCTCGCATTTTAAGAACTTGTAGTTTGTACTAGGTATCGAAAATTGCACTATGTATTGAAAATCTGAAATTTTGCACGCCTGTATATTGTCTTTTTGTATTGCACCTTTTATATGTAATTGTTTTTAATGTTTTTAATGTTTGCTAAGGACTACAGATGGAAATTAGCATTCTGCTAAATCTGGTGCAGCCATCTTTTTAATGTACCTGCACATTGTCCTTCAAATAAACAAGTAAAAACATGTGTGAATGAAACAAAACACAACTCTGGATATGTTTTTGATAAAGTAACAACATTCAAAGTCAATTTAGCCTAATATAGGACTTTTAAACCAGGTCTAAAGCAGGACTAAATCTTCTAAAAGAAAGAGGACTAGGATTTGAGTATAGTAGTAAACAAGGACTAACCAAAATGAGGTGATATCTTGCACCATTTGGCCAAAGCAAATTCCTAGTTGTGAATTTGGTTCACCAACAATGGTAATAAAAAATATTAATTGCATTATTACTTGGGTGAGGTGTGAATTAATATGCACTGCCATATAGACTTACTTTTTTTTTTTATCTTTGTACATTGACAGACTTCATTTAGCAGTAGACCTGCAAAAATTAGTCAGACTGTTAAAGTTTTTGATTATCCATATTGTTTTTCTGGACTATAGACTCTAAAACACATTCCAGATCCTTTACAACAGCTGAATTATTAAATCCAAATGAATGAGAAAAAAATCCCGCACCCCGTCTTACTTGCAAAATGTAAGATTTATTAGGACATACAACGTTTCGGCACTAGGCCTTCATCAGGCAAAATAGAGTGAGAGCTCAGGTGGACATCTTAAATAGGGTGTGGCAAGCACCCAAGGGTGACAGGTCGTAAAGGAACAGTGTACCCAAAACAACATAATTCAGAATCCAAAGGCAATCAACACACACAGTATAATAATAATAATAATAATAATAATAATAATAATAATAATAATAATAATAATAATAATAATAAATATAGCTGCAAGCAGCAATGCGGGGGCCAAGCACCGTTTGACAGGGTCTAACAAGGTCTGACAGGATCTAACAGAGTCTGACAGGGTCTGACAGGGTCCCAAGAGCGATCAGACCGCTCCATAGGCGCTGATCAACAGTCATCTGCTTTTCCGGATTCCCTCACCATCTTGCTCCTCTGGCCAATACACAGTACACAAACTACACGGTCTAACAAGGTCTGACAGGATCTAACAGAGTCTGACAGGGTCTGACAGGGTCAGGGTCTAACCCTGTCAGAACAGACACATCAAAGACAGATCAAAGGTTGCTAGGTGCGTTGCTAGGCAGTTGACAAATTTCTGCAACTTTGACCTGCTGGTGCCACTAGACGGTTGGAGCTGGGGACCTATAAATTGCTGTGGGTAATGAGGAGACTGGCTGGAATGTGCATGCCAAATTTCACAACTTTTTACCAAACGGTTCTAGGGGCTGCCATAGACTTCCTATACTAGAAGAATAATAATAATAATAATAAATATAGCTGCAAGCAGCAATGCGGGGGCCAAGCACCGTTTGACAGGGTCTAACACTGGGGACCTATAAATTGCTGTGGGTAATGAGGAGACTGGCTGGAATGTGCATGCCAAATTTCACAACTTTTTACCAAACGGTTCTAGGGGCTGCCATAGACTTCCTATATAAAATATCCTTATATTTTTTACCACAAAGTGGAGAAAATGAGCGTTATGTACAAAGAGTCATTTCGAGCAGATCAGTGATTTTGATGTCAATATTTATTGATTTAATGACACCTCAAACATCTAAAACAACAGAGAAAGAGATTTTTGATGACAAAGTACATTTTTTATTTACAAATATAAGAATATAAGGCTCTTTGAATTGAAAATTCCTTCAAATCAATAGTGCCAAGAGATGTTTACAGGATATATCTTTTCCTATAAAATAGAACTTTGTCACTTCACAACAATATTGAGGCTCAGAGTACAGATCCATAATAAAAATAAAAATTAATACACACACACACACACACACACATATATGTACATACACACAAGCCCATGCATAAACCTTTACACACACACAGCTACACACACACACACACGCACACGCACGCACACACGTGCGTATACACACGCACGTACACACACATAACTTCATTCATTACAATTCCCACACAGCAGCATCATGTAAACTTAATTCTTCTCATCTCATGCCTCTCTGGAGACCAGGATCTACTGCTCCAAGTCAGTAAACTTCTTCTTTGGCGCTGTCGTAGTTCTGATCAGAGTTCTTGCTCCGCGCAGCGCACACACACGACATGCCCCCTGCCTCTGACAGAGCAGATCTCGGCCCTGACCTCGCTGCTTGATCCGGCTTGTCTCTGTGATCCTCTGATCCAGGATCCTAGGTCCCAAGAGCGATCAGACCGCTCCATAGGCGCTGATCAACAGTCATCTGCTTTTCCGGATTCCCTCACCATCTTGCTCCTCTGGCCAATACACAGTACACAAACTACACTCTTCCTCTCTTCCGGGTCTCCGATCGGCAGATAATGATACAAGATTGCTACCTACAGGTGGGGAGACGTGAATTACACCTTCAAAGCTGCTCCAGGTCATATTCTAGCGACCCCCGCTGAAAAACACCCTTGACAAATATATTCGTCACGGCACTCAACGTTTGGATTCAACATGACAAATTTCTGCAACTTTGACCTCACCGTTTGACAGGGTCTAACAAGGTCTGACAGGATCTAACAGAGTCTGACAGGGTCTGACAGGGTCAGGGTCTAACCCTGTCAGAACAGACACATCAAAGACAGATCAAAGGTTGCTAGGTGCGTTGCTAGGCAGTTGACAAATTTCTGCAACTTTGACCTGCTGGTGCCACTAGACGGTTGGAGCTGGGGACCTATAAATTGCTGTGGGTAATGAGGAGACTGGCTGGAATGTGCATGCCAAATTTCACAACTTTTTACCAAACGGTTCTAGGGGCTGCCATAGACTTCCTATACTAGAAGAATAATAATAATAATAACTTTCAGACCCGAACATCAAAGCAAAGATCAAAGGGTTACTAGGCAACTCGCCTAGGCAACGGAATACGATTCCTAGAGGGTGCCCAGCACCTCTGGTGCTTGGCCCCCTAATAAATATAGCTGCAAGCAGCAATGCGGGGGCCAAGCACCGTTTGACAGGGTCTAACACTGGGGACCTATAAATTGCTGTGGGTAATGAGGAGACTGGCTGGAATGTGCATGCCAAATTTCACAACTTTTTACCAAACGGTTCTAGGGGCTGCCATAGACTTCCTATATAAAATATCCTTATATTTTTTACCACAAAGTGGAGAAAATGAGCGTTATGTACAAAGAGTCATTTCGAGCAGATCAGTGCTTTTGATGTCAATATTTATTGATTTAATGACACCTCAAACATCTAAAACAACAGAGAAACAGATTTTTGATGACAAAGTACATTTTTTATTTACAAATATAAGAATATAAGGCTCTTTGAATTGAAAATTCCTTCAAATCAATAGTGCCAAGAGATGTTTACAGGATATATCTTTTCCTATAAAATAGAACTTTGTCACTTCACAACAATATTGAGGCTCAGAGTACAGATCCATAATAAAAATAAAAATTAATACACACACACACACACACACATATATGTACATACACACAAGCCCATGCATAAACCTTTACACACACACAGCTACACACACACACACACGCACACGCACACACATGCGTATACACACGCACGTTCACACACATAACTTCATTCATTACAATTCCCACACAGCAGCATCATTTAAACTTAATTCTTCTCATCTCATGCCTCTCTGGAGACCAGGATCTACTGCTCCAAGTCAGTAAACTTCTTCTTTGGCGCTGTCGTAGTTCTGATCAGAGTTCTTGCTCCGCGCAGCGCACACACGACATGCCCCCTGCCTCAGACAGAGCAGATCTCGGCCCTGACCTCGCTGCTTGATCCGGCTTGTCTCTGTGATCCTCTGATCCGGGATCCTAGGTCCCAAGAACGATCAGACCGCTCCATAGGCGCTGATCAACAGTCATCTGCTTTTCCGGATTCCCTCACCATCTTGCTCCTCTGGCCAATACACAGTACACAAACTACACTGTCTAACAAGGTCTGACAGGATCTAACAGAGTCTGACAGGGTCTGACAGGGTCAGGGTCTAACCCTGTCAGAACAGACACATCAAAGATGGATCAAAGGTTGCTAGGTGCGTTGCTAGGCAGTTGACAAATTTCTGCAACTTTGACCTGCTGGTGCCACTAGACGGTTGGAGCTGGGGACCTATAAATCGCTGTGGGTAATGAGGAGACTGGCTGGAATGTGCATGCCAAATTTCACAACTTTTTACCAAACGGTTCTAGGGGCTGCCATAGACTTCCTATACTAGAAGAATAATTATAATAATAACTAGACGGTTGGAGCTGGGGACCTATAAATTGCTGTGGGTAATGAGGAGACTGGCTGGAATGTGCATGCCAAATTTCACAACTTTTTACCAAACGGTTCTAGGGGCTGCCATAGACTTCCTATACTAGAAGAATAATAATAATAATAATAACTTTCAGACCCGAACATCAAAGCAAAGATCAAAGGGTTACTAGGCAACTCGCCTAGGCAACGGAATACGATTCCTAGAGGGTGCCCAGCACCTCTGGTGCTTGGCCCCCTAATAATAACTTTCCGACCCGAAGATCAAAGCAAAGATCAAAGGGTTACCAGGCAACTCGCCTAGGCAACGGAATACGATTCCTAGAGGGTGCCCAGCACCTCTGGTGCTTGGCCCCCTAATAATAATAATAATAATATAAAAATAATTGGAAAATAATTTAAAAATATAACTGGAGAGTATCTGAATACATAGATCTTGTAAATATGCACCCAACTATAGAGTAAGACTGGTGTGCTATACAGTATATAGTTGAATGTCCTAATAAACCTTACATTTTGCAAGTAAGACGGGGGTGCGGGATTTTTTTTTCATATGTTCTGGGGCTGCTCCCTTTCTCCAACGCACCCGTTTTAAGAAATTGATGTGCGAAGTTCTCATTCTTGTAAATCCAAATGATTAAAATATTTGAGATTTTCCTTAATAATATACTTTCTCTTTCTTTTTTAAAATACCTTTTCTTTCTGTAAATATTCTCTGAGGCAGCAGTCTCCATATTTCAACCTTTATCTGGTAAAAAAAAAAAAAAATCAATTTCAAAAATCTCTGGGGCACCAGTTGCAAGTGTCCTTAGGCAAGACACTTCACGTACATCGCCTAGTACAGTGTTTCCCAACCAGGGGTACAAGTATCCCTAGGGGTACGCGAGCACACTGCAGGGGGTACTCGGCAGTGTCGCTGCCAGGGTACTCGAGGTATGACAAAAAGGCTCAGGGGGTACACAAGACAAAAAAGGTTGGGAAACACTGGCCTAGTATGTGTGTGTGAATGTTGGTGGTGGCCGAAGATAGGCGCAGATTGGCAGCCTTGGTTTCTGAGCATCTGGAAAAAGCACTGCACAAGACTAATGCATGATTATGTATTTATGTTTTAATTATTTGTGTTGATTGCAGCCCTATAGCATAGCTTATTTAATTGTCATTAATTAATTAGTTAGGGGTTTACGGCTGTAGAGAGGATAAGCCAGGCACATAAACATATACAGCTCTGGAAAAAAATAAGAAACTACTGTATTTTTTTCTGAAATCAGCATCTCTACATGTATTACAGCCATTCCATTCCAGCGTCTGTTGAATTCCAACACAAACACAAAGCTGAGCTACTTCAGTTCTTGCATCAGGAGTGGAATAAAGTCACCCAAGAACAATGTGAAAGACTTGTGGAGAGCATGCCAAGACGCATGAAAGCTGTGATTAAAAATAAGGGTTATTGCCCCAAATATTGATTTCTGAACTCTTCTTAAGTGTAAACATTAGTATTATGTTGTTTTAAAATGAATTTGATCTTGTTTCTTTGCATTGTTTAAAGTCTGAAAACATGTATCTTTTTTGTTATTTTGACCATTTGTCATTTTCTGTAAATAAATGCTCTAAATGACAATATTTTTATTTGGAATTTGTGGGAAATGTTGTCAGTAGTTTGTAGACTCAAACAAAAATGTTCCTTTTGCCCAAACACATACCTATAAGTAGTAAAATCAGAAAAACTGATCATTTTACAGTGGTCTCTTGTTTTTTTCCAGAGCTGTATATACTGTACAAACTATGTCTCTGTTGCATTAGTTTCTGCAGTGGATGGTTGCTGCCTGCTGGTCTTCTGGCTCCCACTGAGGGCTAATAATAGAAAGATAAAGAGATTAACTTACAGGAAGGAGAAAAGGGAAGTCTGTGTCTCTGCTGCTATGGAAAGTACTGCTAATTCAGCCAATTGAAAGGGATTCATTGTACATCTATGGCATGTACAATATAGGCCTATATATAGAAAATTATAGTATATAGGCCTATCGGTCACGATGCACTGAGGACACAAGGTTATTAGATATGTGAGTCCATATTGTGTGCTCATTCAGCTCTCAATAGTTTGCCGGTAAACATAGATATTTGAGTTTAATTATTTTATTATTTTATTTTAAAATATATGTCATGAAATACCAATGGATATTTAAAAGTTGTTGAACAAGCCTGAACAATGCGCTCACAGTTTTAAATGGCTCATATTACATTCTTTTCTTATCTGTGTTATAATGTTGTTTCCTCATCACAAATACACCCAAACTAGTGTTTTGTTTCACACACACAAACTCTGCATATTTAGAGTTCTTCTCTCAAATTGAAAACACTCTGTTCCATTAGAGATGGGAATTGATAAGATTTTTACGATTCCGATTCCATTATCGATACTGCTTAACGATTCGATTCTTTATCGATTCTCTTATTGATTCTAATTTGGGGAAAAAAGGAGAACAAATGATTAGCACCAAGATTAGCACTAGTCCTGGTCTAGTCCAGGTTTAGTCCAGGTTTAGTCCTGGTCTAGTCCAGGTTTAGTCCTGGTCTAATCCTGGTCTAGTCCTGGTCTAGTCCTGCTTTAGTTCTGTTTTAGTTCTGTTTTAGTCCTGGTTTAGTCCTGGTTTAGTGCACAGTCTAATGTTGACACAAGCCGCTGCTTTCACCTAATATCTCCATTTGATGCAGAAATAATATGATAATAATGTGACCCCGTGTTGCTCTGTTGTCTCCACGTGTATTTGCATATTCGCTTATATCCCGGACTTTCTGCTGCTAAGTATCCGACCGCACTTTGTACACGAGCTCTGGAGAAACAGACCTGTCCCGAACCTGTCCCGAACCTGTCCCAAACGTCTCCCGAACGTGTCATGTGTCCAAGTGGAAGTTAAAAGTCCATTTTCACAAACGTTCTTTTCGTCATGCGAAGATAGTATATAAACTCCGTATCAGTGAAGCGGCGAAGCACGTATCAATCCCACCACTTTTGTGTGTAATTCATGCTGGCTGGAATCGTTAAGAGAATCGTTAGATAAACTGCTAATCGATTCCGTGGAATTGAAACACACGGAACCGGTTCTCAACAACAACCGGTTCTCGATTCCCATCCCTATCTTCCATACACCTTCACTTGAATCTTGTGGATGAATTCAGTCCTGGATTTGCCATTCTCTAATGAGCTGTTAACTGGAAAACTACCACAAAATGACATCACAAGGTGGAACAGAGCAATTTGAGCTTTGGAAATGTAAACTAATAATAAAGGGTTACTCAAACATGCACAAATGAAACAAAACACAACATGGCTTAAAGCTCGTGAGACCTTTAATGACCAATAAACTGCTGAATGTCTCTCCCCGTAATCTTCACTCCCAATTTGCTATACAGTTAACATGAATAAAGTCTACATGGAACAGAAAATACATACAGCACTTCAAGCAAAATTCTAACCAACTTTTGTTTTATGTTCTATGTGAGATGCTCTTTTTGGATTTGATTTATTTAGACATGGAACAGCCCAAATGTTTAGCCCGATAATTAAAATGACTGTATGAATATTGAACTCTTGATTCATTTGTTTGATTTCCGAGAATGGATACACTGAGCTGCCTGATTTGGTTGAGTCATGACCTGGTTCTGACTGTGTCACATCTGGGACAGGAAACATGTGAATAGAGGTCTGTCTGTGGAAGGAGAGGGCCACGTTTGATTCAACACTCAAACACCAATGACATACCACAGAAAAGCAGAGGAAGGCAACTCTCTCCAGCTCAACTTAGAACACTTTTAATTTATTTTTTAAGGAGTATCTGATATGGATTTCTATTTTTCAGTGCGGAAAAAGACAGCCGAAGCACACACCACGCTGACAGGGGAATCCCAGTTACGCACCAGGAAGGGAGTTCCCCTGTTACGCAGCGTGGTGTGTGCTTCGTCTGTCTTTTTCCGCACTGAAAAATAGTTCCCACCCAAAATGACCAAGTCAAGCTCTCCGTGTTGATTTGCACATTTATTTGCACTCGATATGAATGCAAATAAATAAATGCAAAATAAGAGATGCTTATTTTAGTCTCTGGACTGTGGGGAGATGCCCAAGTTTGACCTGGGGGTGGCATATCCCTTTAAAGCCAGGCCATACCTGCCTGTCAAAGCCTGATCCCGTCAGATCTCAGAAGCTAAGCAAGGCAGGGCCTGGTTAGTACTTGGATGGGAGACCGCTGGGAATTCCAGGTGCCACAGTGGGGCGCCAGTTGCAAAAAACTATCGCTGTGTCCTTAGGCAAGACACTTTACCCACATTTGCCTAGTATGTAAGTGGAGTGAGTGTTGGAGGTGGTCGGAGGGGCCGATGGCGCAGATTGGCAGCCTCGCTTCTGTCAGTCTGCCCCAGGGCAGCTGTGGCTACAGAAAGTAGCTTACCACCACCAAGTGTGGAGTGAATGAACAATGAACTGTAAAGCGCTTTGGGTGTCATGAAAGGCGCTATATAAATGCAATGAATGATGATGATGATGATGATAAAGGGCCCATATTATGCTATTTTCTGATTCACACGTTTAACACAGAAACACTGCATATTTAGTTCTCTCAGAAGGGAAACACTCTCTTCCACCTTGTGATGTGCTCTACTCTGTTTTTAAACTCTGTACACCTACCGTATATGTGTAGAGAATTTCATCCCTGGAAATTATATTAGCCTAGTTCACAAATTAACTGTGAAAATCCAAAATTGGTCTCACAACACTGACGCTGGCACAGAGCTTTGGTTATGTGATGCAACCAAACCCTAAACCATAGCTCAACACATATTCTTCTTATATTAACATTTCAATCAATTTTTACTACTGAGCTCCATGACATTTGTGTGACTTCTGTCATCAGATCATTTGTGAAGATGTGAGTAAAGGATGTGGCGACAGTATTCTCTTCGGACCCAAGAATCCTCCGTGAGCTGCTCCCAGCTCCTCCCTGCCTGTTTGAACTGAGACTGAGAGTTCAGAAGGAGTGCACTGACTCCTGCTCCAGAACCAGCATCATCACAGAGGCTACGCTTGTATCTGAGTGCTGTACACACGCACACGCATGCACGCACACACACACACACACACACACACACACACATACATTTTAGGTGCATGCATATACATAATCATATTTTTGTATCATAAACATTAACTGTGACTGAGCTAGCCTGTTGTTAGCTGAGGTGTTTTTGGACCACGACAGGTCAGCTGATATTGTGGTCCCCAGGAACGTGAATGAGTGAACTCTCTCTACATGGACTCTGTTGATGTGGACTGGGGGTGGGTCTGCTCTGTTCTTTCTGAAGTTCAGGATGATCTCCTTGGTCTTTGTGGTATTCAACGCCAGATTGTTTGCCGAACACCACATCGACAGGGCCAGGACCTCGTCCCTGTAAGCAGACTCCTCCCTCCCGAGATCAGCCCCATGACTGTCGTGTCGTTCGTGAACTTCACAATGGTGTTGTTGGAGTGGGTGGGGCTGCAGTCCGATGTGTAGAGTGTGTACAGGAGGGGACTCAGCACGTACCCTTGTGGGATGTGTGCTGAGGTCATGCTCAGTGTGTGAGTAGAGGACGGGGGGGGGGGGTCTCACTGCCTGGGGATGGTTCGTGAGAAACCATCTGACTGCTGTCGCACGGTGCATGATGGAGGACGCGAAGGATACTCGGATGTGTCCTTTGTTCACGGGCGAGGCCACATTCTGCTGTAGTAGTAGTAGCAGTAGTTACTAGTAGAATTTACTTCTCTTAATAATCAATCATTTCACATATCCAGTGCTTTTGCTGTTTATTTGGGATCGTGTGACCTGTGCCATGTGACCGGTTGCCGATTGATTTAAAAGCATCCTTTTATTCTTGTACGCCCTGAATTAGGCCCCATACAGCCCAAATGTGTTTTTTACATAAAATGACTTTTTTCCAGTGCCTCTGATTTTTAAGTTTTGATTTTCCACTGTGATCGTAATCAGCACATGACCTGATACTTCACTATTGATACTTCACTATTGATAAGCGTTTGCTAATTCAAAGTTCAAAGTCAGCTTTATTGTCAATTCTGCCATATGTGTTCAACATACAGTGAATCGAAATTTCGTTCCTCTCTGGCCAAGCAGTGCAAAAAGACAGTGTACAAAATACAATATAAAGACAAAACAAAAACTATCTAAGATTCGAAGACAGAATCTAAAAGCAGTTCAAAGAATAAATAAATACCTATTTACAGATGTCCAAAATGTGCAGTGCACATCACTGGTGGATGAAGCTGTTTGACAGTCCGGAGACTCTGGTACCTTCTCCCCGAGGACAGGAGGCTGAAGAGGCTGTATGAGGGGTGGCTCAGGTCACCCACAATGCTGGACGCTCTGTGGGTGAGCCGGGTGTTAAAAATGTCCAGGAAGGAGGGGAGAGAGACACCAGCGATTCTCCTAGCTGCATTCACTATGTGCTGCAGGGCTTTCCTGTTCTGTTCAGTGCAGCTCCTATGGAGGAAATAGAGGCGCTTCTGAGCCTTCTTTGCCAGTGATGCAGTGTTCGCTGTCCAGGAGAGGCCCTCACTGATGTGCACCCCCAGAAATGTGGTGCTGCTCACCCTCTCTACAGCAGCACCGTTGATGGATGGGGTGCTGGGTGGGGCCTCTCCGGAAGTCTATAACAATATCCTTGGTCTTTCCAACATTCAGAAGGAGATTGTTATCGCTGCACCACTTGGTCAGAAGGCTCACCTCACTCCTGTAGTTTGTCTCATCGTTATTAGAGATGAGACCCACCAGAGTTGTATCATCCGCAAACTTCACAATGTGATTGGTCCTGAAGGCTGGTGAGCAGTCGTGGGTCAGCAGAGTGAAGAGAATCGGACTGAGCACACAGCCATGGGGGGCTCCTGTGCTCAGTTTAATGCAGCTTGAGGTGTTTCTGCCGACCCGCACTGCCTGTGGCCTCTCACTGAAGAAGTCCAGTAGCCAATTACACAGTGAGGTCTGAAGCCCCAGGTGGTCTAGTTTAGTGATGAGCTGTTGTGGGATTATGATGCTGAACGCTGAACTGAAATCTATGAACAGCATTCTCACACTGATCAGTTTCTCAGTGTCGACTCGCTCTTTTTATCTTATTTTTATTTTATTTGCAAACACTTTTTTCACCTTTTGCACTTGCACTGCACTTCCACGCTATGTGTACGACTGTAGCACACTTTTGAAGTTACGTTCGTCAGTTAGTATGGACTTTAAGCTGGTTTTTGAGTCATCCGAGGTGGACATTCTGCCCCTTCTTGACTATCTTAGCGAGTCAATGGGTTCTTCTGATCCTAAGCATTTCATTGCATTGTTGACCTTGTGTTGATCCTGCATATGAGACAAATAAACAATCTTGAATCTCTTGAATCTCACTTTATTTATAGAGCACATTTTACAAACAAAGTGTTTCCAAAGTGCAGCACAGAGGTCATAAAAAGAAGACAACAAAAAGGTAAATTGCTAAAACTTGGTCATAGTCCTAAAACAATAAAAGCAAATAAAAGCAAAACCATAAAAATCACATCTTTATTCTGTTAGTGCTGCCCTACCCGTAACCTTGGATGATGCCTGCTACTCTGATTTGTCATCCAAGCTGCAGAGATTCCCACACAAAAACTCTCAGAAACTCTCTGCTAGATGCTTACAGACCCTCTGATACTTTTTGGCCTGTATCTCACCCTGACGCTGTGAATCCTGCTGTGATATCATTAAAGGTATTTTGGAACGATCTCTGTCCCTCTCCGCCTGTTTTTTCTTTTTGCAAGATACAACAGAAATCGACAACACAGACTGGCAGCTTTGCTTCAGTCAGTCATTTTTGCCTGATGAAGGCCTATTGCCGAAACGGTGCATGTCTTAATAAATCGTACATTTTGCAAGTAAGGCGGAGTATGGGATTATTTTCTTCTCATATGTTCTGGGACTGCTCCCATTCCTCCAACACACCCGTTTGAAGAAATTGAAGTGCGACGTTATTATTCTTGTACTTCAGTCAGTCTGCCCCACAACAGCTATACAATAGTAGCTTATACCATCACCGAGTGTGGACCTATTGCCCCTCCTAAACCCCTGCGCCCTATTGCCCCTCCTAAACAGAGCCCTGGGGACAGATGCAGAGCGAGGATGTTCTCAGTTCAATGTTTCTTCAGGAGATTTTTAGGAATGGTCCATGCAGTGGAGCAAGTGAGCAGCACCAAGTTCCTGGGTGTGCACATCTCTGAGGACCTCTCCTGGAGCAGCAACTCTGCATCACTGGCCAAAAGAGCCCAACAATGCCTTTACTTTCTCCGCAAACTGAAAAGAGCAAGAGCTCCGGTCCCCATCCTCTGGACATTCTACAGAGGCACCATCGAGAGTGTCCTATCCAGCTCTATCACGGTGTGGTACGGTTCTTGCACCGTGTCCTGCAAAAAGACTCTGCAGCGCATTGTCAGAGCAGCTGAGAGGATCATCGGTGTGTGTGTGTGTGTGTGTGTGTGTGTCCCCTCTACTGGACATTTACCACTCCCGCCTCACCCGCAAAGCCACCACCCATCTCACAGCCTCTTCAGCCTGCTGCCATCAGGGAGGAGACTGCGGAGCCTCCCGGCTAGAACCAGCAGGCTCAGGGACAGTTTTTTCCACCAGACTGTCAGGAGACTTAACTCTCTCCCTGCCCTACCCCCACTTTTCCCCTCTGCTCCCACTCAGCCCCCGTCACTACCTCACTTCATGATGCACTACCTCACTTTTTTCACTTATATGGACAATCAAATTGTTTACTTCATATATTTTGGCGCTACCTCACTTTTCATCCGTAATCTCTGTTTTTGTCTAGTGTGTTTTTGTTGTTGTCTATGTTTACCTGAGTGTTTGCACATTTTTGTCTTGTTTGCAAATTTTTTGCCTTGTCTATTGTTTTTTATCGTTTTTTTTTTGTCTAGACCAGTATGTCTTTACATTCAGGTTTTTTTTTTTTTTTACTTGCATGTTTTACTTGAATGTTTGCACTGAGGTGAGAGAGGACAGCAATTTCATCTGGGCTATATATTCTTGTATGTATATGCACATGTGACAATAAAGAGAAATTTAATTAAATACTCAGTTTGACTTATTTAGATTCAATGCCCGCTCTATTTTCTGAATGTTTTTTCAGGTCTTTTTACCCTCATTTCATTCTATAAGTTGAAGGTTTCTTCTGGAGATTTTCAGGAATGACCAATATACTCACTTTGGACAATGTCATGATGCACATAGCTTTCGGTTACTTTTTTTCATTTATAAAGGACTGCGTAGGAATTTCCCTAAGCCTGAGATTTACCTAAACATGAGCCAATAATCAGTGGGTTTGAAGCTTAAAATAAACACACACACAAAAATAAAAGTAATTGCAACAACTGATCTCTTCATTTAAATTAGAAAATGACAGACTAAATTACATTATAATATTTAGGCAGAGCATCTTTGCAGATATGGACAAATTGTTGTTTTTTTTCAGAATTTTATAGATACATGCAAAGGAGGGGACTATGAGCTCGTCTGAGAGATTCAGATGCCCTTCCCGAGAGAAAGGAGGGATATGTGGATCCACACAATGCTTAGTGCGTGAGCAAGCTTTATAAATGAGGCTCCAGATCTGTGGAAAAATAAGCCTGCTGATTTGTGCTCTCACCCATAAAATTACTTACCTTTTTGTTGAAAATCAAACTCCTAAAGAGGACCATGTATTGATCTCAGGCTCCTGAAAATCCATTTTGTTTTCAGACAATCTTAAAACTTTCTTGGCAGGGTTTTTAATGTGTGTATTGTGTGACCATGCTGAACATTCCACCAACAGAGATACATGTAGAACACCCCCGGCATGATATCACTGCAGAGTATCATTTCCAGGGAGAAAGTACTGCTGAAGGTCATAAATAATTACATTTATAACATCCGTTAACACATCTTTTTTCTTTTCCAAATATTTAATTTGCACAAGATTGTTCCAACAAATAAAAGGGATTTTAATTTATTTTATTTATTTTAACAATAACAACTGAGATACACTGACTCCCATGGGACACTGACAAATCCACTTAGTTTTAGTGAGTCAAAACTGAGTCAAAGGTGAAACAATGAGACATGTGCTGTTTCGTCTCAGAATCTGGAGCAGGATGTGATGTGGGCTTAGGCCTGTCACTATAACAGTATTGAAGTATTGCCGAAGGAAACAATAAACCAGTATTTACCTCCCTAAAATTATTGTATGTGTACAGTTTTGAACATGAGCTGCAATAAATAAATGAAACACCTAATGTCCTAATGTGCTGTAGAAGTTATTTATTCAACGATCTACCCTCT
This sequence comes from Paratrypauchen microcephalus, assembly GCA_036785185.1. Lineage (NCBI taxonomy): Eukaryota > Metazoa > Chordata > Actinopteri > Gobiiformes > Gobiidae > Paratrypauchen > Paratrypauchen microcephalus. The sequence goes on from JAVJIX010000001.1 coordinate 1,601,779, forward strand.
CCAAATCTTGAAAAACAAAAAGTTCTCCACTAGAAAAAATGCCCACAATGAATAATGAGCCTCAAAATAACAGTTCTATGAATCATGTATTGAACGATAAGTCCATATAGTAATTATCGTGACATAATGTGGGTTGTGAGTCTAGAGCAGGACCTTTATTTAACCTGGATAGGCTCACTGAGATTAAGCATAAGAATGTCTTTTTCAGGGGAGACTATGGTACATATTTTTTGTGGTACGAGAAGCTGGAGCACCCGGAGAAAACCTCCACAGGGGAGAATCAGAATCAAACCCAGGACCTTCTTGTGAGAGCACTAACTGCTGCAGCACAGTGCCGTGGTCTGTGAGGCGAGTCTGGAGCAGGACGTGACGAGGCCTGTGGTATGTGTAACAGAGGAGTCACTTCTCTGGAATCAGCTGCACTTTGACAGAAGGAAGGATACTATTTGGGTCAATGAAGGAGAGGAACAAAGGGTCACAGTAAAGTGTATGAACTGAAGATTATAGTTTAATGTTATAATTACACTTTAATTAACCTTAAGAACACATTTCATAATGAACACCTATATTAAAAATGATTCAGGGTTAGTAACTAATACCCTAATACTAACTCCTAATAGCATAAATATTATGCTCCCTCAATAATAATCTCTCAGTTAAGTCTTCTAAGCCTGAATCATTCTTAATAAACTGTTATAATCTGTTTATTATAAATGTATAAATATAAACTTTCTTCATCTTTTATTAAAGGGATAGTTCGGGTTTTTTTTTTAATGTGAATCTGTATGGCGTCCCCTTCAGCAGTGTCGTGCGTTAACACTGACTTACCCCTGACAGTGTCCTCTGAGTCGAGTTCTGCCCCGGTTCTGGCGCTGATGAAAGTAGGTTCGGCAAGTTAGTCAGGACAGTTAATAAAGCTTGTTTTTCTTCTCAAAACAATATTTGTCCAAAAAGTGATATATTTGTGTCACAAAACACTTGTCCACGGAAAAGTCAGAAGTCATAATCGCTTGGTGTTATTTTCTCTCGAGTCGTATCGCTGCGCGCCAATTATTATTATTAGCCTGTTCACTTGTGAACATCGTCACTTGTTACACTTACCTGGGGTGCAGGGACAGCAGTGCTCTTCAAAAGCTTCCTCCTCCGTGCTGGGCATACGTAATCCTCTTCACTGAAATGTGCATTGCACACACAAAGCTTTCTTTTATTTTAGCCAATTTGGTGTCCACATTGAACCCTATGGCAAGAAGCCAAAGTTGCCTCAGACCAATTTGTGACAGGAAAACAGTTCATCTTTGTTGGTACAACCTGGGTAATCACAGGTCTGCCCCATTTTATATCTATTGTTTTCTTCTTCTTCTTCTTTTTCTTTTCTATTGATAGCTATATTTTTATTCTGATGTTTCTAAATTGGCTCGCTGCGGTCTGAGGACATAAACACTGCCAAACAACTGAAAAAGTGTTGGGTTCACACGGCTGTTCAGCTGGGGGCAGCGCGCAGTGATAGGAATTGAGAGAAAATAGCACCAAGCGATTATGACTTCTGATTTTTTCGTGGACAACTGTTTTGTGACATAAATATATCACTTTTTGGACAAATATTGTCTTGAGAAGAAAAACAAGCTTTATTAACTGTCCCCGCTAACTTGCTGGACCTACCTTCGTCAGCACCAGAACCGGGGCAGAACTCGGCTCAGAGGACACTGTCAGGGATAAGCCAGTGTTAATGCACAACACTGCTGAAGGGAACACCATACAGATTCACATAAAAAAAACCTGAACTATCCCTTTAAAACTATTAAAAGTGTAGTTGTTCTTATGAAGTTGTCAGATTAAAGGTCCAGTGTGTAGAATTCGTGGCGCATAGGTGGATGGTGGCTATTGCGCTTCCTGTTCTAGCTACGGCAGACCTCGAGGGTCACCCGGGCGTGCCGTAACGCGGACAGCTCGCGTACCCGCGCACGAACCGCGCGCACACGTGAAGCGCACCCGGCAACTACTGTATAAATAAAACGCGGTCCCATTCACTGTTTTTTTTTTCTTTCCTCATGAAAATTCACATTCACATTCCCGATCGTGTACCATGACAATCTACACATCAAATGAAACCTTACAGTCTCATCTTTTTGACTATGCAATTCATTTCCCTGCACAACAATCACTCCCCGAGCACATGGGGCTTTTATACGGAAAAGCACAAAACGAGGTTTGTTACTTAGCTGACCTTTGAAGGCTCTGCACAGGTCAAACTCAGTATTTCACCATAAGCTTGGTCTCAATCTGTCCGTAAGGATCCAGCGAATAAAATCCAGTAAAACAATTTAGTTCAAAACACATGTTAGATCCATTACGACGTGTGATCCGGCAACATGCTTGTCGTTGTTTATCCAAACGCGTACTATCTCGTTGTGTGAAATCCACGGGCCCTGCCAAAGGCGAAGGCGGAGCCCAAATGTCCTTCTGCAGCTCTTGTAATCAAAATGGCTGCCTCTATATGGGGAAGATCCCCCTTTGATGCAGTTATATCTAAGTCCAACAGAATACTTTGATTTCATGATGGAGGCTTGGAAAACACTGTATTTTTGAATGGGTATCTTCAATTTTGGTAATTAACGGGTAAAAATCTTACATACTGTCCCTTTAAATTCAAACCATCTTAAGCACAGCAGCATATCATTTCATGATTTTGAGTTGGTTTGTATGAAGATCTAGCAATGAAATTAGGAATACTTTCCAAGGATGATATTTGCACATGGGCTAAAGGCATTAAACATGCACTGTGTAACTTTTCTGCTCGTCTCCATAGAGACGTCATGCCTGGCCTAAACGGTTATGTTTCTCAGTTTGGCATAAAACATCTCTGTCTCCATGTCAACAAGGAGGTCGCATCACCAGGCCAATTTACAGGTCAGATCCGTGGAAAGGCAAGTCCACTTACAGTAAGAATGTATTTTTCAAGCAATGAAAACAGCAGTAATTTGGATTCCAGTCTAATCTCTCTCATCAAAACTGGCCAAGAAACAAAACCATATTTGTCAGTCTCTAGAATTTAGGTCTTTCAATTAATCCACTAAAGAAGAAGAACGCCACAATTATAATGATGATTAGGATTTATTAGGAAAAACTGTACAGGGCATTACAAATTAACAGCATCTGTGTGAAAAGTGAAAAGGCAGATTAAACTATGCAGTCACTCCAAAAACTCCTTTCTTCTGTGGTCCATATAAACCCTTATCCTACGACAACAATTAGTGGACTAAAAGAAAATTTGGTCGACTATGTGCTTCATCTCAACATTCTGCAGTCCAGTCACATTTAATACAGATGGAGGGCAGCTAAAATGAATATTGTTAAAATGCAGTTTTTTGTTGTAATACACTGAGTTCTTGGGTCAGAGAAATTATCAGGTTTAATTTAATCAATTGTAATTTGATCTTTTTTTTGATATTCCATGGCAAAGTACAATGTAATCAATAGGGAAAAACAATCCCCTGCCTCCATCTGTGTTGTGGCCATTTTTATCCTACATTTGGTTCAAGGTGTTTGGGGTGGAGCCTGGTGGCCTATGTGGCCTGATTATTCTTTGTGTGGAGGCTGCAGGGCTGAGGCCACACAGTTTTTTGACCGTGTGAACTGGATGTATTGTGCAATGTTCATTTAATTAAACTTTAAAAAAAAATTCTGTAAGTTTGACATTAAATCTATTACTTTTCACCTTAGACACATGAGTCAAGCTAAAGACATGCCCATAGGCTCGATTCCCGCTTATCGTAAGACGTTTGGAAACATAACGACTTCCTGTGTAGTTCCCGACACTGGGCATGTGATAAAACCGTGGATTCAGCAGCAGCGTTTTCACAACCTGCCAAAGTTTTCCATGGGGGTGGGACTCTAATCACATGTTTGAAGTCACTTACAGGCAGCTGGTTGTAACTGTTGATCTGTTGAACATAACGCAATGCTAAAATGACATCTTTTTTTTTTTTTTTCCTTAAATTAGAAAAATTATAATACACAAATAAATAGGCAATTCATAAAGGGAAAAAAGAAAGAATACAATAACATCTAAATGAAGAAAATCGGGCTATTTTCTCAGCTGTTTTCTCAGATTTACAATAGTAAAGCAGATCCCAAAGGAAGTTGTCATTCGCATGTGTCCAAACGTCTTTCGTTATGTGACGTAAGCCTGAATAGAGCCTGTAGTGGCAAACCGTGGAGTTAAACTGGCAGTATGACCTCGTCATATTGTAGAATCTGAAAAACACCAATCTACAACATTTTGAGGACTCTTCATATTTCAAAGATGCTAATCCCTATGACAACAGCCCTATTTTTTCATAATTTTGAAGCATATGCATTAGGCTTTGGGCAATTTTTGGGCATTTTGGGGTCAACATTTATCTTTACTGCGAAATAATTTTATTATTTTTTGGCTATTTGATAAGATTTTATTCATAAAAAGTTGAATTAATTGACTTCTATGACTCACTGCAGATGCAAACCAAGTACTAAAGTGTTTCATTCCGCTGTTTATTTATTGCAGTTCATGATTTTTTTACAGTATTGTAGATTTAGAATAGTTTCTGTAATTTAAATCTGCTGTTATAGTGTCTGTGCAGGAAATTAGTTTCAGTGTTTGTTTATCTATTGTATACCGTATTTCCTTCAGCAATACATCGAACTTCAAAATTTATTATGACAGGCATGGAAACCTGCAGTTCACCTCACCTTAACTGACTGTCCATCGGAATCTCAGGAGATCCTCATAAAACACAGGCATGCAACGCACAGAGCCTCTAAATACCGCAGGGTGACAGCTATAGTTTTAGGGATGATTTAGTGTCTAAGCTCCTCTGTCCAGCGGATCCTGCTGTCATCCACCGTCCCACACGAGGCCGGCGCAGATTATAAAGGTCAAAAGAGGAGACGCTGAAGTTCACATGAGTTTAAAGGGATAATATGCCACCCCCAGGTCAAACTTGGGCATCTCCCCACAGTCCAGGGACTAAAATAAGTGGTGGAAAGCGTTTTTCTGGTGACCCAGCCATTGTCCAGGTCTGTCAGCACTGACCGCCGCGGTATCTGCAGCTACTCCGCGTCATTTCCGCTGTAATTTTGGGTGGGAACTATTTTTCAGTGCGGAAAAAGACAGACGAAGCACACACCACGCTGACAGGGGAATCCCAGTTATGCCCCAGGAAGGGAGTTCCCCTGTTACGCAGCGTGGTGTGTGCTTCGTCTGTCTTTTTCCGCACTGAAAAATAGTTCCCACCCAAAATGACCAAGTCAAGCTCTCCCTGTTGATTTGCACATTTATTTGCACTCGATATGAATGCGCACTACACAGAAAGTAATTGGGAAACGCATCAAGCAAATTAATTCCTTTTGGCCGAAATCTTTCTCTGGCAACGTTAGACTCCAGTCTAATGCGGAGTAGCTGCAGATACCGCAGCGGTCAGTGCTGACAGACCTGGACAATGGCTGCGTCACCAGAAAAACGCTTTCCACCACTTATTTTAGTCTCTGGACTGTGGGGAGATGCCCAAGTTTGACCTGGGGGTGGCATATCCCTTTAAGAGGTAGTAGACTGTACCGTAGAGACGTACAGGGACCAGCAGGGGGCGGTATATGTGGACTAGAGGCAGTGGACACCCCCAGAGCTGACATAAAAAAAGAGGAGTTTAACTTTAGATGCATGAGTGTAGCAGTGCTAAGCAGCATGATAGCGCCATCTGTTGGTTAATTTGAAGTGGCTGAAATGATGAAATTGAAAGTAAATGAATGGACCAACGCTTTAAGTTTTAAATTAATTAATATTCTGAGTTGCATGTGCAGCAAGACTTGAAATAAACTTACAGTAATTCAGGCTGTTTAGTGTGTAGGCTTAGTTGGTGCCAGTTTCTGAATATACAGCTTTGGAAAAAAATAAGAGAACACTGCATTTTTTTTCTGTGAAAGACTTGTGGAGAGCATGCCAAGACGCATGAAAGCTGTGATTAAAAATAAGGGTTACTGCACCAAATATTGATTTCCGAACTCTTCTTAAGTGTAAACATTAGTATTATGTTGTTTTAAAATGAATTTTATTTTGTTTCTTTGCATTGTTTGAGGTCTGAAAACATGTATCTTTTTAGTTATTTTGTCATTTCTTGCAAATAAATACTCTAAACGATAATATTTTTATTTGGAATTTGGGGGAAATGTTGTCAGTAGTTCATAGACTCACACAAAAAATGTTCCTTTTGCCCAAACACATACCTATAAGTAGGAAGATAAAAAAAAAAACTAATAATTTTGTCGTGGGCTTTTTTGTTTTTGTTTTCCCAGAGCTATAGCTATAACCTGAAAGCTGCCAAGTTCCAGTTAGGAAGTGAGCATGGGGGCACTTCTGGCTCCATGATACTGGCCCCAATTAACTTTACATTAAAAAAAAAAAAAAAAAGTCACTCCTTTTTCTGTAACTGCTCCAGTCATTTTCGTTTTAACGTGTTTATTTTAACCTGTCCTACATGATCTCGGTGCTTATTATTATTATTACTATTTTGTCCTTAAAAATGGAACTCTTCTCCAAATTCAGTCCTATAACTTCTAGCATTGAGAGCTTCATTTGACTGGAGCTATGGGAGCACTTCTTTGTCCACTAAAGTCGCGATAGTCCCTTTACCGAAGAGGAGCTGGAGTTGGAGATGTCCCAGTACTGTGGAGTTTGTGTGGGTGGGTCAGAGGTGAGGAGGGGGTGAGGTGTTAGGGTGGGGGGTGAGGAGGGTGGAGGAGGGTGGAGGGTGCTCAGGTGAGGGTCCTGTACCTGAGAGGAGCAGGTCTGGAGCAGAGGAGCAGACATGTCCCAGCTGAAGGAAACACAGGGGAATCAGGAGTTGTACTCTGAGATGGCAACTGTCAGTTCCACTGCAGGTAAGAGCCGAATAAACACAATATATAATCATCATTTTGTTATAACATTGTGAGGTTGGTCCTATACAGTCCATGAAATACGGATTATTTGGTAGCAGCGCTTGTATATGGTAAAAACGTATCACCATGATGGCTTTTTCTGTGTATATTGTTCTGAAATTGCAATTTTATGAGTAACAAAAACCTAAAGTAATCTGAATGTAAGGATACATGTTTTTCAATGCAACATGCTTTTGTTTTAATATATTTTTAGCGCTAAAAGTGATGTGATTGGCCTTAATGTTCCCATTTGAAAGTTGCTTTTTTGATATTGAGCTGACTAAGGGAAAGAAAACTAAATTTCAAAACAAACCTTTAGCGAATACAAATTAAAAGGGGGAACAAATTTAAAAAAGACTGTTATATAATATTATTCTGTTGGTTTCATTTGTTGGTGTGTGCTAATTAAAAAACTGCATGCTTTAAATTAAGAAATTTTAAGTTGTACAATAGTTTAGATAGCACCTCTCCATTAATTTGATGAGCTGGATGAGTGGACATTTCTGCAGATTAGTGACTTTGTGCTGTAATCTGGTTTAAACCTGGTCGGTTCTGGTGTCTGCTTCTCACGAGTGTTTGTTCTCCTCTAAATCTGGTGGATCTCGGGTGTCTATTCTCCGGCCTGGCACTCTGCAAACGTGTAATCCCTCGTTTGGAATACTTTTGGGACTGTTTTTGTGCTGTCCTCTCTGTCCTCAAAACACATTTTGGGAAGATAAAGTGAGCAGTGTCAACAACAGCTGCTGATTTCTGTTACAGGCAACAAACACATAGACAGTGGTGAACAAAAAATGACTACAAAAGTGTGTTTAGTTGTGAATTTGGCAACGCAAAATCAGCTTCAGGTCAAACAAATCAATAACACACAGATGTAAATATATTAAAGGTGCACTGTATACATTTTCTGGTGTATTTAAAGTCTGGTAGGGCGTCTGCACAAAATAATTAGACATATACAGGTCTGGAAAAAAATAAGAGACCACTGCTTATAGGTATGTGTTTTGCCCAAACACATACCTATAAGTAGTAAAATCAGATAACTTGATAATTTTGCAGTGGTCTCTTATTTTTTCCAGAGCTGTATATATTTTTCTGTTCTCCTGGCCTGTGCACAGACATAGAGCCTGGTCGGAGGCCTCCCCTGTACGAGAGTCCTGTTCTGCCGGGTGATGGTCGCAGGGGCAGAGTGTACCCATCCCCCTCTCGCAGACGGCACCGGACCACCTTCAGCCACAGGCAGCTGCAGCAGCTGGAGGAGGCCTTTGGTATGAACCAGTATCCAGACATCTACCACCGAGAGGAGCTGGCCCGAGCCACCAAACTCAACGAGGCACGCATACAGGTCAAGAACAGAACGTACACAACACACACATGGCCACACAACATACAGACACACAACATACAAAACTACAGGTATACAGGCACTCACAACATACAAAAACTACAGGTATACAGGCACATAACATACAAAAACTACAGGTATACAGACACACACAACATACAAAAACTACAGGTATACAGGCACTCACAACATACAAAAACTACAGGTATACAGACACACACAACATACAAAAACTACAGGAATACAGGCACATAACATACAAAAACTACAGGTATACAGGCACTCAGAACATACAAAAACTACAGGTATACAGACAGGCACAACATTAAAAAAAACTACAGGTATACAGACAGGCACAACATAAAAAAAAACTACAGGTATACAGACACGCACAACATACAAAAACTACAGGTATACAGACACGCACAACATACAAAAACTACAGGTATACAGACACGCACAACATACAAAAACTACAGGTATACAGACACACACAACATACAAAAACTACAGGTATACAGACACGCACAACATACAAAAACTACAGGTATACAGGCACGCACAACATACAAAAACTACAGGTATACAGACATGCACAACATACAAAAACTACAGGTATACAGACATGCACAACATACAAAAACTACAGGTAAACAGGCACGCACAATATACAAAAACTACAGGTAAACAGGCACGCACAATATACAAAACTACAGGTATACAGGCACGCACAACATACAAAAACTACAGGTATACAGACACACAACATAAAAAAACTACAGGCATACAGACACACAACATACAAAAACTACAGCTATACAGACAGACACAACATACAAAAACTACAGCTATACAGACAGACACAACATACAAAAACTACAGGTATACAGACACACACAACATACAAAAACTACAGGTATACAGACACACACAACATACAAAAACTACAGGTATACAGACACGCACAACATACAAAAACTACAGGTATACAGACACACACAACATACAAAAACTACAGGTATACAGACACACACAACATACAAAAACTACAGGTATACAGACACACACAACATACAAAAACTACAGGTATACAGACACACAACATACAAAAACTACAGGTATACAGACACACAACATACAAAAACTACAGGCATACAGACACACAACATACAAAAACTACAGCTATACAGACAGACACAACATACAAAAACTACAGGTATACAGACACACACAACATACAAAAACTACAGGTATACAGACACACACAACATACAAAAACTACAGGTATACAGACATGCACAACATACAAAAACTACAGGTATACAGACACACACAATATACAAAACTACAGGTATACAGACACACAACATACAAAAACTACAGGTATACAGACACACACAACATACAAAAACTACAGGTATACAGACACACACAACATACAAAAACTACAGGTATACAGACATGCACAACATACAAAAACTACAGGTATACAGACACACACAACATACAAAAACTACAGGTATACAGACATGCACAACATACAAAAACTACAGGTATACAGGCACACACAATATACAAAACTACAGGTATACAGGCACGCACAACATACAAAAACTACAGGTATACAGACACACAACATACAAAAACTACAGCTATACAGACACACACAACATACAAAAACTACAGGTATACAGACACACACAACATACAAATACTACAGGTATACAGACACACAACATACAAAAACTACAGGTATACAGACACACAACATACAAATACTACAGGTATACAGACACACAACATACAAAAACTACAGGTATACAGACACACAACATACAAAAACTACAGGTATACAGACACGCACAACATATAGGCCAGGAACAAAATCTACTGGCATATTAATGGGTTTCGACTTCCTGTTAACAATTTCTTGACTTTTTCCCTATTCAGAAGACATATTTTGTTTAAAATGGTTAATCACCATGGCAACGATCCTAATTATTTGTTCAAAAACCTATTATTAGAGCTCAATATTTGTATTTGTTTTAATAAGCCCCTCCCTCGTCGTCATCTGCCTCAGGTCTGGTTCCAGAACAGACGAGCCAAGCAGAGGAAGAAGGAACGAGCGTCCCAGAAGGTGCTCTCTGTGCTGGGGGGCCACAGGGCTCTGCTGGGGGGGGTTTCTCTACCACCAGGGGGCATCGGTCGTCAGTTTTATCCCCAGCCGCTGCCGCACCTGCCCCGCCTGCCCCCCATGCTCCAGCCCGGGCCGTACCCCAGACACCCCTGTACCGCGGGGGGTCACCAGAACCCCCCTCACCTGCAGCACGAGGACTGGTACGGGTCCCTTCGAACCAACCTGCCCCCTCCGGTGTTCTCCCTGACCTCTGTGCAGCCGCTCGATACTGCCCCCCACTGGAGCTAAAGGGAACACAGCCGGTTTCACATCAGTTTGTACTCTAGTGATGTCCCTGAGCTGGGATTTTGTTTATTTTATTTAAATCTAGTCGACATGCCCTAAAATCACTTTAGTATGTGTAGTTAGTCATATATTACACAAGAACTGATTAGTTTTAATCTCTTAGTCCTTGGTTCATAGAAAACATTTATTGAAACTCCATCAAACATTATTTTAAAGATTTTTTTTTTTTTTTACAGAAAAAGGTGCCTATTTTTCATTATTAATTAGTATTAGTTTCATTATTTTATTAATTTTTATTTTTTTTAGAGAAATTCATAAAAAATTAAATAAACAAATGTCTCAATTAATTGTAAAGTTTATTTTGCAATATACATATGACATAACAGAGACAACAACCACACAGTTGCGTCTGTGATGTTTTTACACTTAAATACGTACATTCAGTCATCTGAATGAATCAAGTCAACACTGAGGCATAAACACATTTCACACAAACAGATGAGACGTGGAACAACTAGAAATGTTGAAATATTTAGACACAGAGCTCACATTCTGAAATGTATCTGTGCTAAAGGCAGCAAACTTCTGAAGAACCATAGATCTGTACATAAAACTCATAAAGCAAATCAGATTTTACAGAATGTAAACGTCAAACAAGAGCTACAGCATCACACGGTGAAGGGTGAAAAGATTTGAGAGCAGCAGTGTGCACTGTTAAATTTCACACAGCATGTTAGTGACACAGAGCAGGACGCCTTTTCATCATATAAAACCTGTACAGCTCTCACTACTGCGTTTTGGATCAAACCCAATGACGGACTGGACCAATCACAGAGCAGCTCTGCGGTCCAAATGATTCAAAACAAACAAAGGTACAGAAGTGTTTTATATTTGGAATATTAGCAGACCATTTCATTTGAGCAAAAAGAGCATTTGTGGACGAGACAGAGGTCTGTGCTTTTCTCCAAACAGGATGTGGCAAAAGTTTGATTGATCAGGGAAACCATCAGTAGCTTACCACACTACAAAAGACTAAACTGGTTCTAACGTTAGCTTCCAGTGTAAAAAATTCAAAGTGTACATTCTCTCAGAAATGATTCTGATCTTAAAGATGAGCCGGACTGAAATGCTGCATGAATCTGTCACTGTAAACAAAACAACACACTCAAAGTATGAAAAGGCCACAAAGATCCAGTCGCATCATCGCACAAAACACAAAACTCATTCACTCGTTTGGTCCATGAAGACGCTTCAACAGCCACGGTATGCAACAGAGCTCAGATTTTTAACAATTGTCCTGTTTGGAAATTAACCAATAACTCAGAGTCCTCTTTAATAACGATAAAAATTGACCAATTGAATCTGAAAACCAGCTGAAAGTCTGATACCTTAAGTAGTTTCATAATCTATGGTGTATCTAATAAAAAGGCTAAAGGACAAAAGTTTATCAAAACCATGACGCAAATCAGTGCACACAAGGCAGATTGTTATTGCAAACTACAGAACAAAAGTCAAAATGATCAATCAAAAAGAACAACACTGAAAACTTAAAGCTATAAATCTAAGAGGCAGTCTTGTGCGTGGTCTCCAACATCTCCTGATGAACAGACGGGACTCATTTTGCCTCATAAAGTCCATTTTAAAGAGTTGCTTTCATTTTCAGACCTCGTTCTTAGTTCCTAGTAGAAGGTTAATAGCTCGATATTCTCTGCAATGATATTTTTGCGATCCGTCAGACCAAAAATGTGCTATTAAATGTCTTCAAAAAGTAGTAAAAAGAAAATATATAAATGAGGAGAAAAGAAACATAACAGTTAAATCATCCAAACAAGTATGCTTCATTTCACAGTTCGTTCAGATTGAGTGCAACACCTAAAATTCAACAAAGACGTCTATAGGCACGTTTCTGAAGGACTGCAAAAATATAGTTCATCAATAGCAGTATATTAAAGGTGCACTGTGTAACTTTTCTGGTGGAGGGTCCACTATGTTTACTTGTCTCCATAGAGATGATATTGCTTTGTTAGGAATGTTCCACAGTATGCCAGTGAACTTATCTCTATGGAAATATAAACCCAAATTCAATGCATTTTCACAATAAAAACGCCTGTAGCTGAATACAAGATGGCCAAGTTTAAAGCCGTACTGTGGAACATACTAACCCAGGGGTGTCAAACATGCAGCCTGGGGGCCAGATCCGGCCCTCTAAGACCTTTAATCTGGCCCTCGGCTGATTTTCTATTAAAATATTTTAATTTTGTATTAAAATACAGTGGTACCTCACCTTACGAAATTAAGTTGTTCCAGAAGTGGTTTCGTAACGTGAAAAATTTGTAAGATGAGTAGCTATTTCAATGGAAAAAGCCTGATCCGTTCCAAGGCCCCGATCCAAGTTTTTTTTTTTTATAGTGTAACTTTTTTTATAGTGTAACATTGTGTTCTGCGTCCTGTTTGGTTTCTCAGACTGGATTTAAACTTTTCTCACATTTGTCTCTCGTTTAAACACTCAAACTTTCATAGATTTTCAACAAAATTATTAATAGTGAAGTGTGGGGGGAAGGGGGAGGGGGGAGAAAACTGCGCGGACACGTGTGATAGCGCAGCATGACCCGGCGCGGGGCTGCCAGCAGGTCTAGACCTGGACTAAACCAGGACTGGACCAGGACTAAACCTGGACTAAACCAGGACTAGACCAGGACTAGACCAGGTGGATTAAAGCGCCGCGCGCGGGTCTAGGGGGGACCACACGCAGCGAGGGGGACCACACGCAGTCTGAGCGCATGAACGAGACCCGTGCTCAAACCGTGCCTCCTCTAGACCTCCTCTAGACCTCCTCTAGACCTCCTCTAGACCTCCTCTAGACCACCGCGGCTCTTGCATGCGTTCATGGGTCTCGTTCATGCGTTCATGCGCTCAGACTGCGTGCAGTCCCCTCCTCGCTGCTCCCCTCAGCTGTGACTCGAAACGAAACCAGGAAATAGACCCGCGCGCGGCACTTTAATCCACCTGGTGTAGTCCTGGTTTAGTCCTGGTTTAGTCCAGGTCTTGACCTGCTGGCAGCTCCGCGCCGGGTCATGCTGCGCTATCACACGTGTCCGCGCAGTTTTCTCCCCCCTCCCGCTTCCCCCCACACTTTACTATTAATAATTTTGTTGAAAATCTATGAAAGTTTGAGTGTTCAAACGAGAGACAAATGTGAGAAAAGTTTAAATCCAGTCTGAGAAAAGCGTATAATGTGTGTGGCTGAGCGCGCATTATTTGAATTTTTGAGATTTCGTAACTTGAATTTTCTTTCGTATCTAGAGACCAAAATTTACCGTGAAGGCGTTTCGTAACTTGAAATTTTCGTTTGTTGGGTCATCATAAGGTGAGGTACCACTGTATTGGTAATTTTCTGCACCTCTTTTCTGCACAGTTTAGTATAGCAGCGTCTCCAGCGCCTCTGTACGTGGCCCCTCCCACCAGAGCAGCACAAATGAAGACTCGCCTCTTTCCAAACGCTCTTAAAGGACCATCGTTTTGACTGTTGACCGTGACAACCTCATCAGCAAAATGTCAAAAAATGACTATGAGAAAAGTGGATGCCGAGTGCAGGATTTTCCAAGAAAAATGTACTAACTCCTATTTATTCACAGAGGTGAATGGTAAACCTGTATGCTTGTGTTGAAATTGCATTTTTCTTAAAGTTTCAGGTTGTTCATAATATTATAATATTTTATAAAAGAAAGAGTTCATCAAATAAAAAAGACTTCTGTAATAGATTTGTGTTTCTCTGCACAAATATTTGGACTTATTGCTATTTTTGGGGTATATTTGCCATGAGTTTTCTGATCTGGCCCCTTTGGGATCAAAGTAGGTTGGATACGGGCCCCGGACCAAAATGAGTTTGACACCCCTGTACTAAAGAAAACATCCGTAGGCAGACTCACCACCAGAAAAGTTACATAATGGACCTTTAAAACATTTGATAATCTGTAGACCAGAGGTTCTCAGATGGTGGTATGTGGGCTAGTTCCTTCAGTTCTAGGAGTTCAATTCTAGTTCTAGTTTAAATTTTATTCATACTTTTATTCTTCTTTGGGTTAGTCCTTGTTTAGAACTTCTGTAGCCCCATTTTAGGTCTAATTTTGCCCTAGTTTAACGTCCCGACATCGACGTAATTTAGATCTTGTGGGACTTTGAAGGCTAAATATTTCCGTAGGCAGTACTTGGTGTGAAATGTTTGATAACCGCTGTCGTAGACGATACATCGCCCGACTCTAGTTTTTACGTTTCTAGCTCCTGGTGACATTTTGTGTGTTCTCACAGTCTTGAAGCTGAAATAAGTCTGTAACGTCACAAGGTGGGCACTGAGGTTCACAGGGTTCACAGACTTTACTCCAGGGATTTGGCGAACTCTGCGTAGTCGATGTATCCGTCATTGTTTTTGTCGTCATCTCTGAGAACGTCGTCAATGAGAGTGATCAGGTCCGCCTCCTTCATCGGCACGCTGTCCTCTCCTCTCTCCTGAAAAGAAATAAGAATTGCTGTATTTTGAAAAAAAACTTAATTTTTTCTTATTTCAAAGTAAAATAAACTAACTAAATAAACTTGCTATTATGGACCTGTAATAAAAGTATCTGTTTATGAAATCGTATCATCTTTCACCACACCCACAAATTTTCTGTTTGGTTCTTTTATTCACGGGTTCAAGGGCTTCCTCCTGATTTGAAGGATTCGCCGTGGCAATGGTCCTTTTGTTATAGTAACATTATGTCTGTTGAATTGTGAAAAGTCCTCAAAACGGCGCCTATAACAGGAAACTGAAACTATACAGGTCTGGAAAAAAATAAGAGACCACTGCATTTTTTTCTGAAATCAGCATCTCTACATGTATTACAGCCATTCCATTCCAGCGTCTGTTGAATTCCAACACAAACACAAAGCTGAGCTACTTCAGTTCTTGCACCAGGAGTGGAATAAAGTCACCCAAGAACAATGTGAAAGACTTGTGGAGAGCATGCCAAGACGCATGAAAGCTGTGATTAAAAATAAGGGTTATTGCACCAAATATTGATTTCTGAATTCTTCTTAAGTGTAAACATTAGTATTATGTTGTTTTAAAATGAATTTGATCTTGTTTCTTTGCATTGTTGGAGGTCTGAAAACATGTATCTTTTTTGTTATTTTGACCATTTGTCATTTTCTGCAAATAAATGCTCTAAACCAGATGTCTTCAACAGGGGGGTCGCGACCCCTAGGGGGGTCGCAGAGGTACTGCAGGGGGGTCGTGAAATCTTTTGATTTTACTTTAAAATAATATAATTTTATATTTTATAGTGTAAAATACAGTATTAACCTGTGTATTATTTCCTTGTATTGGATGTACCATAACAGAGTAGCAATGTTTATACATGACACTAAGCGCAATTTAATATAAAACACAGTTCTATGCCGTATATATAGTAGGGGGTCCCTGGCCGAGTTCGCCATCTGTTTGGGGGTCCCTGGCCTGAAAAACGTTGAAGACCCCTGCTCTAAACAATAATATTTTTATTTGGAATTTTGGGGGAAATGTTGTCAGTAGTTTATAGACTCAAACAAAAACGTTCCTTTTGTCCAAACACATACCTATAAGTAGTAAAATTAGAAAAACTCATCATTTTGCAGTGGTCTCTTATTTTTTTCCAGAGCTATATACAGTATATTGAAAAACACATAATATCACAATTTAATATGGAGAATGTTGTCTATAAACTAAACAATGTCCCAAACAAAGGTAAAACTTAATATTTCTGTAGTTTTGTGGTTCATCCTATGATCCATATGAGTGACACATCAGTAAATACATTTATAAGCACAAGTTAAAGAGTCCATGCACAGCTTCCAGATGCTGGTAACAGCAGGAACATTCAACGATTCCAAAAAAAGAAGGTTTACCGCACACTTGTTTGACTTTATTCCTTATTCTTTATTAGGTTAGAGTAAACAATGCATTTCGCTTTTACAGCATCATCAGGTTCGCCCGAGTAGTGCAGGTGCGATTAAATACCATCCGTTCACGTGTTTTTGGGTTTTTTTTGTATGCAATACCTATATAAAGTGGAAAAACAGAGCTACAACATTATATATACACACCACACAAGAAATATTTACAAGGATTATTTACAAAAAAAAACAACTTCAATGCTGCGATTCATTCAGTCCAGGAGGTTCAGTTGTTGACAGTTCATTAATCCAGTAGGCTTTCCTCCTTAAAAGTTGCCTGGTTCTGTTGCCTCCCTGAGGTTTGTTGGCACTGAAAAAGTGCCGCCTAATCCTAGGGGGGGTAACAGGATCAAACAACTTTTAAAGAGGGAAGCCTACTGGATTAATGAACTGTCAACTATTGAACCTCGTGGACTGAATGAAGCACAGGATTTAAGTTGTTTTTTGTAAATAATCCTTGTAAATATTTTTTGTGTGGTGTGTATATGATGTTGTGTATATAATGTTGTATACAAAAAAACTAAAACACGTGATCGGATGGTATTTAGTCGCACCTGGCACTACTCGGGCGAACCTGATGATGCTGTAAAAGCGAAGCGCGTTGTTGGCTCTAACCCAGGCATGTCCAAACTATGGCCCGTGGGCCAAATGCGGCTCTCAGCAAATTTTTCTTGGCCCTCAGGCTTCCAGGTGAATTGGCCCAAATTACCTTGAACAGAACTTTTGACTGCAAGTTTTTTGAAAAGCTACCTTGGTAAGACAATATTTAATATTTATTGTGTGGTTTTGAGGATCTTAGCACAAATAAAGGACTGATAGCTCATTCAAACGTGTTAAACATGCATATTTCAATTATTGACTGTACTGAGCACCAGTCTATGGCCCCCAATCGGCCCTCTGCTTCGTCTGTGTTTAGATATGTGGCCCTTGATGAAAAACGTTTGGACACCCCTGCTCTAATAAGCAATAAAGTCAAACAAGTGCACGGTAAACCTTCTTTTTTGGAAACATTTATAAGCACATTTAAGAAGATTACTGATGGTTTTATAAAAATATCGTCTGAATATTGTGATCATGATAAGGCCAAAACCAACAAAAACAACAAGCAATATCGCCCACCACAAGCTGAAACTAGGGATGCAAATTATCGATTAATTCATTAATTGATAGTTGATTGACCTTATCGATCGATTAACGATTAACTGATAAGCGGCGTTTTTCACCTGAATTTTAGTGTTTCAATAGGGTCTTTAAGAATATAAGCTACAGTATACATAACACTGAGTCAAAAATATATCAGTATTATTATATTGTATATTCCTCAATTAATTATTCCTTAATAAAAAGCAGACAGATGTATTGATGCTGAATAACAACATACAGTAATCCCTCGCTCTATCACGGTTCGCAGATTTTTTTATTTTATTTTGTCAAAAAAAAATTTATAGTGTAACTTTTTTTTAATAGTGTAACATTTTTTTCATAGTGTAACACTGTGTTCTGTCCTGATTGGCTAAGAGACTAGACCAGGACTAAACGTGGACTAAACCAGAATTAAACCAGGTCTAGACCAGGTCTAAACCTGGACTGGACCTGGACTAAACCAGGACTGGACCAGGTCTAGACCTGGACTAAACCAGGATTAAACCACCATGTGCCGCTGCTGGTTTCGTGCGGCTGGTTTGTGGCTCGGGCTGAGACTACGCATTCCGGGCGCCGCAGTTCGATCTCGCCTCGCGCTTACACCGGGGCTGCTGAGCAGTGCCGTTGGCGCCTGCGGCCGGCTGTGAGTCGAGCTTGGCACAGTGCGGTGCGCGGTTGCCTTGTTTCGTGACCATGCGGGTGCGCATGTCTGCGATTAGCGATTAATTACAATTAATGCATTTTGTTTGACTAACATCTTAATCAACAATTAATCGTTAATCAATTAATTGTTGACATCCCTAGCTGAAACCCATGAATATAATGATTAATACAGTAGCAGCAATAGCTACTGACATTCAGGTACCAATAGTGAAAACCAGGCATTGTTACACTGAAAAATACTGTACTGTTGCCGTTTAAGTCCACAGTACCTCTTTGTGCACGTGTGAAATGGCCGTGGCCAGCTCCAGTCCGTCCAGCAGGTTGTTCCCGTCGTAGTCGTGCATTTTAAAGTAGTGCAGCTGCAGCTCCTGAGGCGTCATGTCTTTCTCTGGTTTGTCGATTACACCCTCCAAATGCTCCATGATGTGACTAAAGACAAAATATGGTAAAGTCTAAATATCTCCTCAAACATATCGTACCTATTGCTTCTTTTAGTGTTATAGCCATGTTTATTGTGCTTTAAAAAATATAAAAAGTAATACTATTCCTATGATTATGTAGATTTTCTGATAGAGCCTCTGCCACCTGCTCGTCTCCATGATGTTATGCTTTGACCAGAATGTTCCTCAGTTTGGCATTAAATGTATTCCTCTCCATGAAGATCAGGAGGTCACAACCCGAGGCCAAGTTACAGGTCAGTTTTGTGGAGAGGAGAGTCTGCTCACAATAGAAATTAGGGATGCACCGATGTGAACATTTTAGCCGATACTGATATCAATGATGCTGATATCGGCCGATACCAATTCTGAGATAACATTTTATACAGACTGAAAATCATGCAAAATTAATTTTTGAATGTCTTCTTTTATTTTCAAAACGTGTTTTGACTTCTGAGTGTTTCTTTTTTTCTATTTCAATTTTTTTTCCCTAGTAACTTTTTTTTTTCTAGTGTAACATTGTGTTCTGTCCTGATTGGCTAAGAGACTAGACCAGGACTAAACGTGGACTAATTGACCGATTGATGTTATAGATGGGGGACGGGGGGATGGGGGGGGACTAAACTGGAACTAAACCAGGACCAGACCGGGACTAAATGCGGACTAAACCAGGTCTAGACCAGGTCTAAACCTGGACTGGACCAGGACTAAACCTGGACTAAACCAGGACTGGACCAGGTCTAGACCTGAACTAATCCAGGACTAGACCAGGTCTAAACCAGGATTAAACCGCCGCATGTGACTCTTTGCTCTTTTCAGACTGCGTGCCTCCACCTCGCACGCAGTACGAGAACATCAAACCTCAACATGAACTAACAAGAGCCGCACGAAACCAGCAAAGAGCCGCACGCGGTGGTTTAATCCTGGTTTAGACCTGGTCTAGAGGAGGCACGGTTTGGGCACGGGTCTCATGCTCGCAGCCCTGCGCCGGTCATGTTGCGCTATCACGGATTTGAGCACGATGAGCGCCCCCCCCCCCCCGCTTCACTATTAATACATTTTGTTGAAAATCTATGAAATTTTGAGTGTTTAAACGAGAGAGAAATGTGCAAAAACATTAATTCGAAGGATTACTGTACTGACAAATATCGGTCGTTAATATCGGCCCACTTTTACACATCGGGCCGATACCGATATGTTAAAATTTGGCAATATCGGCCGATACTGATGTTAATGCCGATATATCGTGCATCCCTAATAGAAATCCATGTTTTTCGAGGTTTGAGTGCTAAAAACATCGTGAATAAATAGAAAATAGAAACATTTATTACCAAACAGTGGCAATAACCATGGAGACAAGCAAGTGTGAATCTGAATATAGTAGAAAAATATGGCAGGATAATAATTGGTGATATTTGGTTCAACCTTCTTTCTTCTTTGGTTTAAGTTTAAGTGTGATTTAGTTCTGAAATTTCCAGTAATAAATGAAAAGTATGTGTGGATTTTCATTCCCAGAACATAGGAGACAGTATTCCTGTATTGATTAAATGAAATTATAGGTTCATAACAAATGCGTGAAGAATCCCTCAGTCGTCCAGGTAGAATCCATGATAAAAGGAGAAATTCAATTTGTCAACTGGACAAAGTTTATTTGGTCGAAAACGTTTCGCCGCTCATTCGAGAGGCTTCGTCAGTTCTGGTTCGAGTGCTGGTTAGACACTGCTTATATCTAGCTGCAGATATCTGGAACTATCTCAACTAATTTAGTTGAGATTATTTGAGATAAATTAGTTGAGATAGTTTCAGAAGAATTCAGGGTACAGACGCTCCTCAACTTACGAACGAGTTACGTTCCGGACACCCGTTCGTTAGTTCAATTTGTTCGTATGTCGTTATTATACGTTTAAGGCTTGTATAAGTTATCTATATGAATTTGTACTGCATTTAAATAACACTAATATCACTAATAACACAATACCACTAATAAATAACACTAAATAATACTAATATGCTTTTTAAAAATATGGAAAACTGATTAGATAAAAAGAAGAGAGGGACACGGAGGCAAACGCAGTCAGCTGAGAGAGAGAGAGAGAGAGCGCGTGTTGTGTGAATGTATGTGTGAGACTGTGTGTGTGAGTGTGTATTTACCTCCTATTTTCCTTGAGCTCTTGGGGAAAGATTTGCCCTCTTCTTTAAACGTGCAAACCAGCCATGGCTGGCAGAAAAGGTTTCTTCCGCAGCACTTTCTCCTGCCTTAGCCTTAAAGGGATATGCCACCCCCAGGTCAAATTTGGGCATCTCCCCACAGTCCAGAGACTAAAATAAGTGGTGGAAAGCGTTTTCCTGCTCACCCAGCCATTGTCCGAGTCTGTCGCTACTGACCGCCGCGGTATCTGCAGCTACTCCGCCTTAGACTGGAGTCTAACGTCGCCAGAGAAAGATTTCGGCCAAAAGGAATTAATTTGCTCGATGCGTTTCCCAATTACTTTATGTGTAGTGCGCATTCATATCGAGTGCAAATAAATGTGCAAATCAACACGGAGAGCTTGCCTTGGTCATTTTGGGTGGGAACTATTTTCCAGTGCGGACGAATACAGTCGAATCACGCACCACGTTGTGCAACAGGGGAACTCCCTTCCCAGTGCGTAACAGGGATTCCCCTGGCAGCGTGCTGCGTGATACGGCTGTATTCGTCCGCACTGGAAAATAGTTCCCACCCAAAATGACCAAGGCAAGCTCTCCGTGTTGATTTGCACATTTATTTGCACTCGATATGAATGCGCACTACACAGAAAGTAATTGGGAAACGCATCGAGCAAATTAATTCCTTTTGGCCGAAATCTTTCTCTGGCGACGTTAGACTCCAGTCTAAGGCGGAGGAGCTGCAGATACCGCGGCGGTCAGTGGCGACAGACTCGGACAATGGCTGGGTGAGCAGGAAAACGCTTATTTTAGTCTCTGGACTGTGGGGAGATGCCCAAATTTGACCTGGGGGTGGCATATCCCTTTAAGGTCATTAAAAAGCAATATGGCCTTCTCACTGATCAGCATAAGGCTCAAAGCAACACGCCGCTGCCGCTCGAGGCAAGTACCAACAAGTTTCTCCATCTCTTCCATGAGTTTCACTCTCTTCTTGCTTATGATGGTGGATTGCATACCCGCTGCACTTTTCACATGCTCCATAATGCGGTCCTTTTGTTTATATATCGTACCAATTGTCGAACGGTTCACGTTGTACGCGTGTGCCACATTCACCATCTTCTCACCAGCATCAAGTTTTTTTATTATCGCCACCTTCTTTTCAAATGAGATGGCTTGCCGCTTTTTCACAGAAGCTTCACTAGAAGCTTTTCGCTTTTCACCAACCATATTGGATTACTGTACGCATGCAAGAAAAACAACAAAGTTCATAACAACGCACCGTAGTAACACCGTAGTAACACCGTAGTACGCCCACTCAGTTGAAGTTCTGAACACTTCTACTGAGTGGGCGTGACGCTTGGGGGATGCTGTGCAGCTCCCTGCCTGTGCGTCAGCGGCGGAAATACGCACTACGTACTGTACCCGGAAGTCGGAATAGGCGCTAAATACAAAAACTCACAAACATTTAACTTTTTTTTTTTAATTTTCGACCCTGTTCGTAACTTCGAATGTTCGTAAATCGAATGTTCGTATGTCGAGGAGCGTCTGTAGTGAGCTCCTCCCTGCAGCTAGATATAACCAGTGTCTAACCAGCACTCGAATCAGAACTGACGAAGCCTCTCGGATGAGCGGCGAAACGTTTTCGACCAAACAAACTTTGTCCAGTTGACAAATTGAATTTCTCCTTTTATCGTTCATAACAAATAAATATTTTAAAGTAGACTGTGGAACCAGCACAAGATCTCACTGAACCAACTCTTTCTCATGTCACTGTGTTATAAAGTCCACTCATTTGTTTGAATAAGGCTTGAGTTCATTATCTCTGGTCACTCACTCTTGGTCCTGAACCATGTTTCTGTCGAATCGGCCGTGAGCGGCGACGTGGCCTGCGCTCTCCTCTGCCGCTTCCCCCTGCTGCTGCCCGTGATGATCCCCGTGAGCGTGAACCGTCACCAGGCAAACGCACAGGACCACCCAGAGCCCCCCGGACAGTGGAAAACACCTCCTCATACTGTAAAAGAGAGAGAGACAACATGCAAGTTATTAAGTCATCAAGGAATTTAATTATACGATCCGATTCCCCAGAGATGAGCTGAAATGTGTCAGAAAATGTCTTAGTTGAGAAGGAGGTTCAAGTGTTGTACAAATGTGGATGGAGTAGACAGATTAGACACACTTTTTGTTTTGTTTTGCAGCCATTTCATAATTGTTGTCATATATTCTAACTTGACCAACTCAATATAAGACCATTATTAGAAGGTTGATCACGCATTTCTATCTGAACACCAGTCAAGATTTAATACAAACTTATGTGTAATGTTTGGGAGAATTTGGGAGATTTAGTGCATATTGTTAGACATTTTTATACTATAGCTTACCTCTCATCTTTGTTACTTTGTGCATGCATGGCAATAGATCCTTACAGATATTAACACAATGGTTGTTTTGATCATGTAACAAAAAAAACAACAATTATGCAATGCCAATATTTTCAAGTAAACCAGAATACCGTACTTTTCGGACTATAAGCCGCTACTTTTTTCTCACACTTCGGACCCTGCGGCTTATAGTCAGGTGCGGCTTATAGTCAGGTGCGGCTTATGTATGGATTCATTCTTTATCAAGGAAGAAGATAGCGATCAGGGACTTTTCTGGTAGGTGAAAACTCCTACGGTAAATAAGTGAGGAGAGTTCATGAATTAATGAAGCCTTGTTTTAGCCACTTAAAATCTCCTACACAAGTATCAACAGTTCCGTGAGATTGAGTTCAGGGGGTTTACCCTTAAAAGTTAAACTTGAAACTTTATTTTAAGGCTTCCAGAGGCTACAGGCTGGCCATTTTACAGTTGTTTTACTGCCGTGTTTCTGCTGTGTTACTGCCGTAGGCGCTGTTTGAAAAAAGCACGTACCGGTATTTATGTTAATTAAAATAAAAAAAATAAAAAATCCTTTTGTGTACCATTTTTCTGTGTAAATATCTCAAGTTACAATGCGGACACCTGCGGCTGTCCACATTGTAACTTGAGTCAGGTGCGGCTTATATATGTACAAATCTTTAAAAAAAAAAATTTTGGTTGGTGCAGCTTATAGTCAGGTGCGCTCTATAGTATGAAAAGTACGGTAACTGTCTGGGTTCATTTAGCCTCAAGCTTGTTTAAACCATTTTGTTTGCTTAAATCTTGATTAAACCCGTGATTTACTCCGTGCGTCAGCATGTCTAGTTAACAACGTGGAGGCAGGTAATGTGTTCCACGACTGTGATCCTCTGATAGACGTCACCATTTGGCCAAATTTGGTCCTGCGTCTCTGTATGTTCCAGTCTCCTCTGGTCAATGCTCTCGTGTTAACTCGGTTAGTCATTTTTTTTACTTATAAAATCCATTAATGGTGGAGGAGCGCTTTATATCAAGGAACCACTCACCCTTTCATGCACACATTCATACCCCAATGTACACAGACGCGGGGCCAAGGTGGTTAAAGCGTTTTGCCCAAGGGCACGACGACAGCATTCATCTGTGGGAGTTTGGTGCAACGATTCTTTAGATCAGTCCAAGCAGAAAAGTCAATAACATCAAAGCTGCATTATGGAAGCCTGAGTAAAAACATTTAACAGGAGCCATCATCATGTTTTTTTTGTTTTGTTTTGTGAAAAATGAGTTTCATCCTGATTATAATAAAATGCATTGGTGTTATTAGGCCAGTAAAAGTAGTAAAAGTAAAAAGTTTATTATATTAAAGACCTTATTATTATTATTAACTTATGTGCAATATTTGGGAGCACATGGAGGGTTTATTGCATATTGTTAGACATTATTATACTATAGCTTACCTCTCATCTTTACTTTGTGCATGCATGGCAATAGATCCTTACAGATATTAACACAATGGTTGTTTTGATCGTGTAACAAAAAAACCCAAAAACTATGCAATGCCAATATTTTCAATTAAACCAGAGTAACTGTCTGGGTTCATTTAGCCTCAAGCTTGTTTAAACCATTTTGTTTGCTCAAATCTTGATTAAAGTCGTGATTTACTCTGTGCGTCAGCTTGTCTAGTTAACAAGACTGATAGAATATTAGAATAAATGCCGTAGAAAAGGCTTAAATCAATGTTTTCTTACCTGATTCAGGAAACAGTTGTGTTTTTGAACTACAAGTGGACGAGTTGAGCTTTTTGGACCTTGTGTCTCGCCGTCAGGGACTGGGACACGACAGCGCACTCTGATTGGTCAAACGCATCAAAGAGTGTGAAATAGACAAAATAGTATTATTTATAACGAACTCATATTGACTTGAGTAAACGATAAATAAATTAATTAATTAATAATTGTGATTGAAATTGAATGTATTGATGAAATGTTTTATAATCACTATCGGAGAGGGGCAGATAACATAAGATTACTCTTCTTTCTGCTCCCTTTTATTCAGTTTTTGTAATGTTATCACACTGTTGATGTCTTTTCATAATTTATGTATGAAATAAACAAATAAAATTAAAAAATAAAAATAAAAACTTCATACACACTCAAAACGCAGGTAGAGACGATTCAAACTTTGCAGAGGCTTGTTCTACTACGTTTATCTCTAATGGTGGATTGTTCAGCAGTTACCATGGTCATCAAAAAAAATGTTTTTATGAGGTTGTTAACTTCACATGGATTTAACACCATTATAGTCTATTACAGGGGACATGTTAAAAAAATATGAATAATGAATAAAAAATAAAAAATAAGGTGTTAATTTACCTCCAAAATAGAAAAAAAAAATTAAATACACATTTTTTCTTCGGGTCCCAGGATGATATTAAAAAAATAAATAAATAAAAATTAAAAATTGAAATACACTTTTTTCTTCCGGTCCCAGGAGGATATGAGAGCTTTAGATGGAGTATAGTTACATGATTCTAAAACATCATAGTTTTATGTAGTGCGCAATGTTAGTGATTAAAATTATACATTAGGCATTTCATTCATAAAATTGTAGTTATTTGGCCCAATATGTATGATTCAGAAGTCCCTGGAGCTACTTGGAAGAGGGTCTTTGTAGCTTCGGAGACCCCTGCCAAAGCCTGTGTGGACTATCCGTTGCACTGCACTATCTTGTCTAAATAAACCCTCTTTGTCTTCTGTCAGTTCTCTCTTTGGCCAGCAGGGGGCGCACACCGGCGGGGCGCGTGGATCTGGACTTGTGCAGGGGTCAGGGGATCTGGACTTCAGGGTCAGGGGGAGATGTCCCGACGCTTTTCCGATGCCGAAAAATCGCCGACTGTGAAAGAAAATGACGGGCCCATGTCTCTGTTCAAACGGCTGGAGGTTATTTCATTATGTTTGTTTTAAAGATTGTAGAAAGTCCCTGAATAGGTCTTTAGTTAGTCTCCACAGTGACCAAATCCCCGTGCAACCTGTAGCCTCCTGAGTCTCTTATCACAACATGCAATAACTGAGCATTTTATGTACTGATTTTAAGTTAAATTAAATGTAACATAAAGGTTCATAGTTCACAAATTAACTTGATCAATCACAGTTTTGTTATGTGGTACAATTATTGTCAGAAGAAATATCACAATTTTATGATAATTTACCATAATCATGACCAAATAGGCCTAGTGAAATCCATAATTTTTTTTTGTTCACATTGTCTGTAGATTAGCTAAAATTGTATTATTTAATTTTATTTAAATTAAATAATAAAATTTTCCAGGATTCCATGGAAATATTCAGTTAAAAACAAATGGGAACATTCTTTATGAGATAGAAATGCTTTATCCCATAATGTGGCACACTGTAGCCAAAAGAACTACCAGAAACGAGCAGAAAGGGTCAGGTTTGTGGAGATACAAGCCTGGTTAAAGTAAGGATGCATGTTTGCTTAGTTTTTTAAGTGCAATAAAAACAAACATGAAAAGAACATGCTTTTGTTTTAGACTCTTTTTTTTTTTTACATACTATTATTAGTGATATAAGTGATAATTGTGATTTTTAATTGCACAATATATTCATAAATAAATACAATTAAATCATTAAATTTTAGGTGATCTATAGACAATGTGAACAAAAGAAAATTATGGATTTTACTGGGCCTGTTTGGTCATGATTATGGTAAATTATCATAAAATTGTGATATTTTAGTTAAAACCAAATGGGAACATTCTTTATGAGATAGAAATGCTTTATCCCATAATGTGGCACACTGTAGCCAAAAGAACTACCATGGAAACAAGCAGACAGAGTCAGGTTTGTGGAGGTGCAAGCCTGGTCAAAGTAAGGATGCATGTTTGCTTAGTTTTTTAAGTGCAATAAAAAAAAATCACAATTATCACTTATATCACTAATATTACAGTACAGTGGTCCCTCGCTCTATCGCGGTTCACTGTTCGCGGCCTCGCTGTTTCGCAGATTTAAAAAAAAATAAAAATTTATAGTGTAACATTGTGTTCTGCGTCCTGATTGGCTAAGAGACTGTAGACCTTTGCCGATTGATAGATGGGGGATGCAGGGGGACCGGGACCAAACTGGAACTAGACCAGGACCAGACCGGGACTAGACCAGGACTAAACGTAAACTAAACCAGGTCTAGACCAGAACTAAACCAGGTCTAAACCTGGACTGGTCCTGGAATAAACCAGAACTGGACCAGGTCTAGACCTGGACTAAACCGGGACTGTGGCTGGTTTGTGGCTTGGGCTGAGTGGACGCGGTCCGGGCGCCACGGTTCGATCTTGTGCTCGCAGCCCCGGTGTACGCGCGGCCTCGCGCCGGTCGTGCTGCTCTGTCACAGATTTGACCACGATGAGGGGTGCACGTGTCGCGCACTTCTCCAAGGGGTTGGTGCGCATCGCGTCCCGGGACGTGGCAGTGCCGTTGGATGAGCGCGGTGCTTCCTGCGGATCCAGTGACTCATGTCTCCGCTCCCCTCACGCGCCTGGCGGGGCTCCCGGAGCCGTGTCCCCCCCCACGCTTCACTATTAATACATTTTGTTGAAAATCTATGAAAGTTTGAGTGTTTAAACGAGAGAGAAATGTGAGAAAAGGTTAATTCCAGTCTGAGAAAAGCGTATAATGTGTGTGGTGAGGCGTTTACAGCCTTAAAACATGTAGAATAATTGTAAAATATAAAGTTGTCCTACTTCGCGGATTTCTCTTATTGCGGGTTATTTCTGGAACCTAACCCCCGCGATAAACGAGGGATTACTGTAGTATTTAAAAAAAAAAAAAAAAAAGTCTAAAACAAAAGCATGTTCTTTTCATGTTTGTTTTTATTGCACTTAAAAAACTAAGCAAACATGCATCCTTACTTTAACCAGGCTTGTATCTCCACAAACCTGACTCTGTCTGCTCGTTTCCATGGTAGTTCTTTTGGCTACAGTGTGCCACATTATGGGATAAAGCATTTCTATCTCATAAAGAATGTTCCCATTTGGTTTTAACTGAATATTTCCATAGAATCCTGCAGTACTTTTATTATCTGGGTTAATGTTGGCCAGTGTAGCCGCAGTAGCTCTTGTTTGTGAGCTCGCCCTGATCCTGTTAAAGTGTTTAAAGTGTTAGTATTTAAGGATTAGCATCGCGGCTCAGACTGTGCAGGCCCTCACTCTTTTACTCACAGCAGCAGTGGCACAGATCAAGCACTCTTCAAATGCCACGTGCTTTTCAAACACTGACCTTTCTCCACCGAAGCCCAGAGGTTCAATATTCACGATTGCGCCAAACGATAGAGGAGGCAGTTACTTTACTTTACATGTGCAGCAAAGGTTTTCAACTGGCCAAGAAAACCACCGAGTTAAAGCTGCAGAAGAGAACTTTAATTATAAACAATGAGAAATTCACTTGTTATGGCCACTTGAGATGAGAACAAGCCACTACAATTTAAAAGGAACCTACATGTTTAAAAAAACAGATTCAGAACTGAGATTATGAAGCAAAGCACCGCTGTGAAAAGAATTTATTGAATAGTCTTCACAAAGAAATCAAAGGATCAAATACAATAACGGCATTTAAAAATACATAAAATCCAGTGTAATGTGTAGGTATGGAAAAGAAAACTAAACTGGTTTAGTCCTGATGTAGTCCTGGGTTAGTCCTGGTATAGTCCTGGTTTAGTCCTGATGTAGTCCTGGGTTAGTCCTGTTATAGTCCTGGTTTAGTCCTGATGTAGTCCTGGTTTAGTCCTGGTATAGTCCTGGTTTAGTCCTGGTTTAGTCCTGGTATAGTCCTGGTTTAGTCCTGGTATAGTCCTGGTTTAGTCCTGATGTAGTCCTGGTTTAGTCCTGATGTAGTCCTGGTTTAGTCCTGATGTAGTCCTGGTTTAGTCCTGGTATAGTCCTGGTTTAGTCCTGATGTAGTCCTGGTTTAGTCCTGGTATAGTCCTGGTTTAGTCCTGATGTAGTCCTGGGTTAGTCCTGTTATAGTCCTGGTTTAGTCCTGATGTAGTCCTGGGTTAGTCCTGGTATAGTCCTGGTTTAGTCCTGTTATAGTCCTGATGTAGTCCTGATGTAGTCCTGGTTTAGTCCTGGTATAGTCCTGGTTTAGTCCTGGTATAGTCCTGGTTTAGTCCTGATGTAGTCCTGGTTTAGTCCTGGTATAGTCCTGGTTTAATCCTGTGTAGTCCTGTGTCATGTGGTGATACAGGAAGTGCTCCACTGTGTCCTGGATAAGTTAAACAAAAGATAGATGTAAACTTGAAAACTGCCACTTCATGACATCACAAGGTGGAACAGGACATTTTGAGCTTTGGAGATGTAGACAGGCTGATAACTGAGTTAATTTATGGAATAGACTTGACAAAGAAATCAAAAGATCAAGTACAATAATGACATTTAAACATACATAAAATCCAGTGTAATGTGTACGTATGAAAAAGAAAAACTAAGTTGTTGCACATAAAAATGAAGTTTTCTGTTTACAATTGATTAATAATTGTGATTAAAATGGAATTGACGAAATGTTTTATAGTCTCTATCGGTGTTAATGTCTGGAAAAGGGAAGAAGAGGGGGCAGATAACATAAGATTACTCTTCTTTCTGCTCCTTTTCATAACATTGTTGTAATGTTATGACACTGTTGATGTCTTTTTATACTTTATGAATGAAATAAACAACCAAAAATTTTAAATAAAAACTTCATACACACTCAAAACGCAGGTAGAGATGATCCAAACTTTGCAGTGACGTCGCGCTGGGCTTGTTCTACTACGTTTATCTCTAATGGTGGATTGTTCAGGAGTTACCATGGTGACATAATGCGTACATGTGCCTAAAATGTTTAAAACTGATTTAAAAGGCTCAGTTTTAGGAGCCTGTGATCAGAATGAGCATTTATGGTTCTGTTTAGGTGTTTTAGGTCTTTTCAACACAAAGGTGAGAGTGTCTAAACCTGTTTGCTAATGTTAGTAAGTTTTCGACTGCGATGTTAAGTGTGATTATTTATTGAACGGCACAAATCAGCTCACCTGTCGGAGTTCAGCTTTGTTCTAAAAGTCTGCGCTGGCTGTTAAACTGGAAAAATGGCTTTAAAGTTTAAATGTTGTCCCGTTTGTGTATGTCAGAGGTTCACTAATGATGTGATTTTGACCTCGGAATGTACAGTTTAAAGGTCCCATGGCATGAAATTTTCACTTTCTGAGGTTTTTGAACGTTAATGTGAGCTCCCCTAACCTGTTTAGCCCCCCCCCTCCCCATGGTTAAAGTTGCGAAATGTCTAAACTGAGCATTTGCGATCCTTTTCTGCGTTACAAAAAATCAGAGCTCAAACGGGCGATTTTGAACAAGGCACCTTATTAACGTCAGATCGAAAAAAGAAATGCAAATGCAGTTCCACCCCCGTCTGTCTGTACTCAGCGTCTCTGTAAATCACGCCCAGAGAGTTTGGACTGTGAATGCGCTAGGCAATGCGAAATGCGTTTTTTTATTTGCCTGGAGGCACGTCCGAGTGTTTTTAGGCTCGGAAGTCCTTTATCTGAGCCTCTGGACCTTTGAACAGCAGTGGTTTGATTTTATTTTCTGTGGAAATGTGTTTATTTTTCAATGGAACGCTTCAAATCTCTCCCCCCGTGCAAAAACACGGAAATAGATCAGCTGAGAGTGGAGAGCGGAGAGTTTGGCCACGCCCCCACCCTCTACTATTGGCCAGCTCTTTTCTCCTCATTTGCATTCAAGCAACAACGCCCATATTAGCCTGTTCAGAGAGAGAAAAAATACTCATCTTATCTCTGTTTCTCATGCACTGAGTGTTGATTTTGAAGAAGGATTCATTTACAGTATTAGGGAACCATTTAGGAGCCATATAAAAGCATCAAGAAGTACCATGTCATGGGATCTTTAAGTACAGAAAATGAGGTAGTGTGAGAAACGTATTTCACCATCAAAAACATTCAGTATTCTAGTTTGTTTTGAATAAAAAAATGTGAAAGTTTCAAGTCTTTATTTTGTCCCATTTCAGAATTAGACAACAAAACCTGTTACAGTATGTGTGAGTTGTGCAGAAATCTCCAGAAAAGTGAAGTATCGCTGTTTCACTTCATCAGTTACAACATTTGTCTCTGCCGTAAATACGTTTCTTTTGTATCGCTTAAGAAATTGTAGTTACTTAAAGATTTCTCAAGATTTCTTTGTAGGGCAGTGGTCAGATTGGGTTAAAATAAAGCAGATTAACGTCTAATAAAGCCTCAGACAGAGCAGGAATGCTAATGACATCAGTTCTACTGTAAGTATCAGTATGTTCAAGGAAGCTATATCAATAATTTAAGTTATGTTTTGGAAGACAGGGGTGGGATTCATTAAGTTTTCTTCTTCCCACTCCATTTCGAGCAAAAAAACAAATGTATTTGACTGTATATTGGTTACATGTATTTATTTCCTTGTGTTGACCTGCTTGAAATGAATAAATGGATGAAATTAATGAATATACAATCAAATGTAAATAAAAAAACCAACAAACCACATATAGGAAATAACGTTTAGCAAATGTTTTGAATAAAGGAGCAGACATGGGCTAATCGGTGCAAGACCAGGAATACAGTTTATATCCTCCTGAGACCCGCCCATTGATTTGTGTCCTCTATAGTGGACATCGAGTTCACCAGTCTGTCAAAATAAATAATACAGAAAAAATAAATAAAATAAAAAAATACTAAAATAAACAAATAAATAAAAATACATAAATAATACATAAAAATAAATAAAAAATACTAAAATAAATAAATAAAATATATAAATATATAAATAAAAATAAATAATACATAAAAATAAAAATAAATAAAAAATACTAAAATAAACAAATAAATAAATAAAAATAAATAATACATAAAAATAAATAAAAATATACTAAAATAAATAAATAAAAATAAATAATACATAAAAATAAATTAAAAAATATACTAAAATAAATACATAAATAAAATATATAAATAAATACAAAATAAATAATACATACAAATAAAAATAAATTAAAAATACTAAAATAAATAAATAAGTAAATAAGAAATTAAAAGGGAGACTAAAAACTATCTGAGGTGACTGTAGAAGCTTGTCAGAGATGTTGGTCATCAAAAAAATATTATTTTTTTTTTGTTAGGTTGTTAACTTCAAATGGATTTAACACGTCCATTACAGAGGACATGTTACAAAATTATGAATACAAATAAAATTTACAAAATGTAAATGCTGAGGTGTTCATTTACCTCCAAATAGACAATTAAAATAATAATAATAATAATAATAATAATAATAATAATAATAATATCAATCAATCAAACAATATTTATAAGGCGCTTTTCATACAAAATTGTACACAAAGCGCCCTACAGTGGTCAAGGATTAGAAGATTGACCTTTATTGATCTCGCACAGGAGAAGTTGTTTCTATGTTTGACCCGGGGACCATCCCCGGGATGATTCATGGGGGCTGTTGTGTTATTTAGCCTTGCTTGGTCAGCTGCCCCTAAGCTGGAGGATTTTACCTATGGCACATGTTTAGGTTTAATTAATTCAGATACACTTTTTTTCTTCAGGTCCCAAGAGGATATATTAAAAACAAGAAAGGATTGTTGCAAATAGTGGACCAGGACTACAAAGATCATACACATAAACTGTTTCCTTGTGAACAATATTAAACAGGATGGATAAACGATGGGTTCATTTCAAAACATTCTTGATCTTATAAACCATCATTGCAAAACCAAAACACGTAAAAGTAAATGTTTTTTGCCAAGGGAGTAGACGTATACGTGATTGTTTTTAGGGCATTGGCTTTTACTGCAAGAAGGGCTGGTGTATTTACTCAAGGCTGGGGTGTGTTCATATGAGCGGTCTAGAAAAAACGACAAAACAACCACGCCTGAATTTGAAATGCTATGAGCTGGGATATTCATTTTTTGCAAACTGGTTTTAGTCGTCAAATCTGTTCATGCAAAAAGCTGCTTTATTATTACATACAGCTCTGGAAAAAAATAAAAGACCACTGCAAAATTATCAGTTTTTCTGATTTTACTACTTATAGGTATGAGTTTGGGCAAAAGGAACATTTTTGTTTGAGTCTATAAACTACTGACAACATTTATCCCAAATTCCAAATAAAAATATTATCGTTTAGAGCATTTATTTGCAGAAAATGACAAATGGTCAAAATGACAAAAAAAGATACATGTTTTCAGACCTCAAACAATGCAAAGAAACAAGATTAAATTCATTTTAAAACAACATAATACTAATGTTTACACTTAAGAAGAGTTCAGAAATCAATATTTGGTGCAATAACCCTTATTTTTAATCACAGCTTTCATGTGTCTTGGCATGCTCTCCACAAGTCTTTCACATTATTCTTGGGTGACTTTATTCCACTCCTGGTGCAAGAACTGAAGTAGCTCAGCTTTGTGTTTGTGTTGGAATTCAACAGACGCTGGAATGGAATGGCTGTAATACATGTAGAGATGCTGATTTCAGAAAAAAATGCAGTGGTCTCTTATTTTTTTCCAGAGCTGTAAGTTACATGAGAATCAAAACGCAAAATGTAAACAGAGGCAATTTTTACATGTGAAATCTGTACTGAAACTATACATAAATCAACATGACCATATTTTATCAGCAACATTTGAATTGGGATTTTGATTTTGCTTGTTTATGAGACAGGGACAGTGCACAGAGATGCTTTGTGCAGGTTGTAGCACCATAATTTTCACCTGTAGTCCCTAGTGCTTGTTTTTTAGGTTTGGAAGCTTCTTTTGAAACTGCGCCGAGAAAAGAAAAAACTGTATTTACACTGACAGTGAGGAAAGGTCCAGTGTCTCAGGTCTGGTGCCCAATATCACTCACCTCCATGACCTGGTAACTTGGACTGAGCTTGGCTAATCTGGGGACTTCTGTGGAGAAGTGTACGCCACCACAGGATGTTCTGAGCGCTCCTTCTGAGACTGTGGAAGAGACACCAGCAGCAGAGGTAAAAGAGGTCCAAGAAATTTCTGGTCATTTCACTTGAGAACGAAGGTAAGATGACCAAAGCTGATCCAGAAGAAGAAGACGCCTCTAGCTGTAAATCAGCCGGTGAAGATACAACAGGACTTCACCGATGAGTAAGTTGTTCAGATAATTGAAAACGACAAATCAACACGGGCAGAACCTGATTCTACTTTCAGTGTGGTTCAAGTTGCTCAGTTTGATGAGGCGCAAGCCGAGGATGGACCTAAAAAACAAGACGAGAAGAAACAAGAACGAGAGCAAAGACAAGACTCAGAAGAAGTTATGGCAAGTAAAATTTGCAGTCTACCAGAGGATGAAGGACTTGTTTGAAGATCAGAAAACCACAGTAGTGGAGATGAACGACGTCCAGACCGCTCAGGAGACAACACAGACTGAAACTGAAGGTCGAGGTTCAAGAATCCCTGTGTGACAAGGTGGAGATCCACTATTCAACCATTACCACTAGAAGGAGAACCAACAAAAAGAACAAATCTAAGACGTTAGATGGGATAGAGTCTCCCAGTGTACCAGAGGATTGGTTCTCCTGCTTTAAATATACAACTGAAGAGCCAGAAGAGACAACACCGGCAGAAGCTGGAAGTCAAGACAATGGATTTTTTTCTTTATTTATACCAAGAAACCCTAAAGAGAATATCACTCTTTTATATCCCTGCCTTAAAACATATAAAACAGTTTGAGATCAGTCATGGGATCATCATGCACTGATCCCTGGTAGATCTTCAGTTGAGTCTTTAGACAAACTCCAGGTGTTTAGTTCAGTGTTTATTCAGGAGGATGGAGCAGGTCATATTAAGGACATTGGACATTGTTTTGGTTGTTGGGTTTGATTGGGGTGATAATAAGTGTGTAGCTGCGTGTGTGGTTATCTGAAAACACCAAAAATATAAAAATTAAACTATACAACGTCCATGAATAGGAGAAATAGATAGATAATAAATAGAGAATAGGAGATCTCCTGTGTGAGATCAATAAAGTCACTTCTAAAAAAGACCAGCAGTTACATGAGAAACCCACAGGAGGGCGCTCTAATATAACTAACATAGCATAATTAAATAAACCTTGAATGTTTGACAAAGTGTAATAATGGTAGAGTAGGAAAAAACTTACAAAATATGTAAATATAGTGTTTTTTTCTATACAGCTCTG
Source organism: Paratrypauchen microcephalus (assembly GCA_036785185.1). Lineage (NCBI taxonomy): Eukaryota > Metazoa > Chordata > Actinopteri > Gobiiformes > Gobiidae > Paratrypauchen > Paratrypauchen microcephalus. The sequence continues at coordinate 1,637,464 of JAVJIX010000001.1, forward strand.
GAAAAAAATAAGAGACCACTGCAAAATGATCAGTTTTTCTGATTTTACTACTTATAGGTATGTGTTTGGGAAAAAGGAACATTTTGGTTTTAGTCTATAAACTACTGACAAGATTTATCCCAAATTCCAAATAAAAATATTATCGTTTAGAGCATTTATTTGCAGAAAATGACAAATGGTCAAAATAACCAAAATGATACATGTTTTCAGACCTCAAACAAAGCAAAGAAACAAGATCAAATTCATTTTAAAACAACATAATACTAATGTTTACACTTAATAAGAGTTCAGAAATCAATATTTGGTGCAGTAACCCTTATTTTTAATCACAGCTTTCATGTGTCTTGGCATGCTCTCCACAAGTCTTTCACATTGTTCTTGGGTGACTTTATTCCACTCCTGGTGCAAGAACTGAAGTAGCTCAGCTTTGTGTTTGTGTTGGAATTCAACAGACGCTGGAATGGAATGGCTGTAATACATGTAGAGATGCTGATTTCAGAAAAAAAATGCAGTGGTCTCTTATTTTTTTCCCAGAGCTGTATATGACTGTTGTACTATATTTAAATTAAACTGGGAATCTGTTTTAGCCCTGAACCAGGTGTCCTCCTCTTTCATAACCCCAGTCTGCTCAACCCACATAACTTCAATTAAATTATTAAAATAAACTTTAGCCACTAGTTTTTCATTCAGTCAGTCATGTTTTTGTTGAAAATCAAACACCTGGACTGGACCATGAACGCTCGTATTTTAACATGCTCCTGAAAATGTGCTGGTTAAAACTTTGTTGTCAGTGTTTGCTAATGTGTTATTTGTGTCGCCATGGCAGCTGCTGAACATTGCACCAGTAGAGACACAGTAGCACCCCCGGCGTGACGTCACTGCAAAATATCAAAATAGTCTAATCCAGGGGTGTCAAACATGTCCAGATCCGGCCCTCTAAGACCTTTAATCTGACCCTCAGCTGATTTTCTTTCTATTTTCTTTCTATTTCTATTAAAATATTGGTAATTTTCTGCGCCTCTCGTAGCTTAGCATAGAAGCGTCTCCAGGACCATCGTTTTGACTGTTGACCGTGACACCCTCATCAGCAAAATGTCAAAAATGAGAAAAGTAGACCCCGAGTGCAGGATTTTCCAAGAAAAATGTACTAATTCCTATTTGTTCAGAGAAAAACCTGTATGCTTGTGTTGAAATAGCATTTTTCTTAAAGTTTCAGGTTGTTCATAATATTATAATATTTTGTAAAAGAAAGAGTTCATCAAATAAAAAAGACTTCTATAATAGATTTGCGTTTCTCTGCACAAATATTTGGACTTATTGCTATTTTTGGGGTATATTTGCCATGAGTTTTCTGATCCGGCCTCTTTGGGATCAAAGTAGGTTGGATACGGCCCCCGGACCAAAATGAGTTTGACACCCCTGGTCTAATCCTTCTTTAACATCAGGGCCTTCCTGAACTGGTTATAGTCGGGCTAAACAGCACATGGAGGAGATACTCACTCACTTTTGCTTAATGTATTGGAATAAACACAACTTGCTTAGTCAGGTAGTTTTCAGCCCACATGCAGCCAGCAGCTAAACAAACCATTAAGACTCGGGTTTACTGCAAAAAGAACATCTGTGAAACTTTAAAGAGCCCGTACTATTTTTCCAGCTATTTTCTGATCTATGATATCATGTTTTTTCCTCATCACAAACACACCTGGAGTTTTGTTTCACCCACACATGTTTAACACACAAATCCTGCATATTTAGGCCGAGTTCTTCTCTGAAATGTAAAAAAAAGAAGTGCTCCACTGTGGTTTTTAAACTTCAAACACCTTCACTAGGATTATTTTGGTTGATTCTGGCTCTGGAATTGCCAATCTCTGTTGAACTAAAGGAAAATGGTAGCTGTTAACGTGAAAACCGAACAGATTATTGTGATCTTTGGAGATGTAGACAGACTAATAGTGCAGGATTATTTAAAACATATGTGAAGGAAACAAAACACACAACCGGGTATGTTTTTGATATGTTTGATATGTTTTTGATGAGCTAACAACATTATAACATGGCTTAAAGCTATTAAGAATCAATTCTGTGTAATGCAGGGCCTTAAATATAAACTATTCACATTTGAACATATCTGAGGGTAAATGTTTATCAAGTTAAAAAGAACAGAAATATGCAGTGCCATTTTTCAAAGTGACATTTCCACAACAGTCTAATCAGATACTTGAATCTCAACCAAAACAATTACAGGCATGTTTAAGCTCACTTCTTACAGGCCGCAAACATACGACTCATTCTCTGATTATTGTTACCAGGAGACTATCAAAAATGGAAATCCTATACAGCCTATAATTACACTGGTTTACAAGCAAAATGCTTCCGGAACAAAAGTAGTGAAATTTTTCTTGGTTTAGATCACTAATAAAGAACAAGCAAGTCAGAAGTGGTGATTGGCTATAGTTTCCAAGATATAATATTGGGTCAAAATAGGAAATTTATGCAAAAAAAGGCAAAAACAGTAGTTTATCAGAAGGTACAGTGTGTCTACAAGCAACAGTTCTATCTGAAAGCCTGTCTGCACATTCCAATACATTCATTTTAATATGTCTACAGTTTTAACACACACATATATATATATATATATATATATATATATATATATATATATATATATATATATATATATATATATATACACAGTGGTACCTCGCCTTATGAATGACCCAACAAACGAAATTTTCAAGTTACGAAACGGCTTCACGGTAAATTTCTGTCTCTAGATACAAAAGAAAATTCAAGTTACGAAACGCGAAATCTCAAAAATTCAAATAATGCGCGCTCAGCCACACACATTATACGCTTTTCTCAGACTGGATTTAAACTTTTCTCACATTTCTTGTCTCTGTTTAAACACTCAAACTTTCATAGATTTTCAACAAAACGTATCAATATTGAAGTGTGGGGGGAAGCGGGAGGGGGGAGAAAACTGCGCGGACACGTGTGCGCAGCATGACCCGGCGCGGAGCTGACAGCAGGACTAGACCAAGGTCTAAACCTGGACTGGACCAGGACTAAACCAGGACTAAACCAGGACTAAACCAGGACTAGACCAGGTAGATTAAAGCGGGTCTATTTCCTGGTTTCTCACGAGTCACAGCTGAGGCGAGCAGTGAGGAGGAGACCGCAGGCAGTCTGAGTGCATGTGAGCGAGAGCCATGCAAGAGCCGCGGTGGTGTAGACCTCCTCTAGACCTGACCAGGTCGTCTAGACCTCCTCTAGACCTGACCAGGTCCTCCTCTAGACCTGACCAGGTCTAGAGGAGGTCTAGAGGAGCCGCGGTGGTCTGGACTAAACCAGGACTAAACCTGGACTAAACCAGGAGGAGCCGTGCTCACATGCGCTCACACTGCGTGTCCCCTCCTCCCTGCGGTCTCCTCCTCGCTGCTCGCCTCAGCTGTGACTCGTGAGAAACCAGGAAATAGACCCGCACGCGGCGCTTTAATCCACCTGATCTAGTCCTGGTTTAGTCCAGGTTTAGTCCTGGTTTAGTCCTGGTCCAGTCCAGGTTTAGATCTTGGTCTAGTCCTGCTGTCAGCTCTGCGCCGGGTCATGCTGCGCACATGTGACCGCGCAGTTTTCTCCCCCCTCCTGCTTCCCCCCACACTTCAATATTGATACGTTTTGTTGAAAATCTATGAAAGTTTGAGTGTTTAAACGAGAGACAAACGTGAGAAAAGTTTAAATCCAGTCTAAGAAACCAATCAGGACGCAGAACACAATGTTACACTATAATAAAAGTTACACTATAAAAAAAAAAACTTGGATCGGGGCCTTGGAACGAATCAGGCGTTTTCCATTGAAATAGCTACTCAACTTACGAATTTTTCACGTTACGAAACAACCATCTTGAATACATTAGCTAACCAGCACAGTTATCAATTGATTTTCAGTTCATCTTATCAATATAAATGACATTTAGCCACTTTTATCTCGGAAGCAGATCGAGTCCAAAAATGTGTAGACCAGTGTTATCATTACCAAAAGAATTAAACAACAAAAACTTTTTTAGACTGATAATGAGCCTATTGCAAAAAAATAAAAGAATCAAAAAACTGCCTACAAACTTATTATATTTTATTTTACAGGAGCATTAACCAAAGAAACAAGCCATTACAATTTAAAAGGAACTGACATTTAAAAAAAAAAAGCCCAGATTCAGAACTGAGGTTATGGATTGAAGTGTCGCTGTGAAAGGAGTTCATTTATGGAATAATCTTGACAAAGAAATCAAAGGATCAAGTACAATAATGACATTTAAAAAATACATAAAATCCAGTGTAATGTGTAGGTATGAAAAAGAAAAACTAAGTTGTTGCGCATAAAAATGAAGCTTTCTGTTTAAAATGGATTAATAATTGTGATTAAAATGGAATGTATTGGTGAAATATTATATAGTAACAATGTATTGTCTAGAAAAGGCAGATAACATAAGATTACTCTTCTTTCTGCTCCCTTTTATTAATTGTTTTGTATTGTTATCACACTGTTGATGTCTTTTTATGCTTTATGAATGAAATAAACAAACAAACAAACACCAAAAAAGAAACATTAAAGAGATGCTTTGTACCAGACTATAGCTCTGAACTCTCAACTATAGCTCCATCTGCAGTCCCTGAGACAAACGAAACACAAACAGCATAAAACAAACCATAAAATCTATAGAGCGTTTTTACGGACTCGAAAAATCCGACCATGACCCGGATGTGCCGTGTTGGAAATATTGCGCGCTCAAAGTAAACACGCTTATAAAGCAACCATGCAGAAAAACTAAAAATTTCTCAATAAACCTTCCACATCGGAATCCAAAACTTCTGATCCAGTTGACCAGTTGTACAGAGATAAGTTGGATGCCAAAGAAAAGGAGCGTTATATGAACAAACTCAAATTAATTGGGCGAGAAGATCCGTATGAGATGGATTCAAGTTTGTTCAGTGACAGTGGCGATTTGTCAATTCTGCTGCTGTAAGCGATCCTGATATTGTCGACTACCTGGTCTTCTCCCCTGATACAGCACAAGATCTTCAGAGCTCTAAAGGTCTGGAGGCAACAACCAGTTTGTTTGTGGCTGGTACGAGAGCGGAAAATTGGAAAATTGGAGACAAGCATATTGTGATGGCAAAGGTCTGCATACTTGTATTACATGTGTAACGTGTTTAAGTACTAGTACAGTATATTGCTTTTTATTATTCAGGGTTTGCAAAGATTAAAATATTAACATTGTAATACAATTTACTGTAGGGGCTAATGAAGCAGATGAACATGTACAAGTATTTAGAACTAACAAAGTTACTGATGCATGGACCTAAAAAATGACAAATGAGGATATCAATCACAATGCACAGTATGAAATATCTACCAGGTGCAAAATGAGCTGAGCATATGTGAATGTTGTCGTGATATTTCCCATCCAAGTTCTGTTTGAGACTGGCAATCCACAATCGCCTCCTTTCCTTTGATAATTCTCTGCCTGTTCACCCTGGTCTAGTCCTGGTTTAGTCCTGGTTTAGACCTGGTTTAATCCCGTCTCCTTTCCTTTGATAATTGCTCTGTCTTTTACCCTGGTTTAGTCCTGGTTTAGATCTGGTTTAGACCTGGTTTAGTCCTGGTTTAGACCTGGTTTAGTTCTGGTTTAGTCCTGGTTTAGACCTGGTTTAGTCCTGGTTTAGTTCTGTCTTAGACCTGGTTTAGTCCAGGTTTCCTTTCCTTTGATAATTCTCTGCCTGTTCACCCTGGTTTAGTCCTGGTCTAGTCCTGGTTTAGACCTGGTTTAATCCCGTCTCCTTTCCTTTGATAATTGCTCTGTCTTTTACCCTGGTTTAGTCCTGGTTTAGACCTGGTTTAGACCTGGTTTAGTCCTGGTTTAGTCCTGGTTTAGTCCTGGTATAGACCTGGTTTAGACCTGGTTTAGTCCTGGTTTAGACCTGGTTTAGTCTTGGTTTAGTCCTGGTTTAGACCTGGTTTAGTCTTGGTTTAGTCCTGGTTTAGACCTGGTTTAGTCTTGGTTTAGTCCTGGTTTAGACCTGGTTTAGTCCTGGTTTAGTTCTGGCTTAGACCTGGTTTAGTCCAGGTTTCCTTTCCTTTGATAATTCTCTGCCTGTTCACCCTGGTTTAGTCCTGGTCTAGTCCTGGTTTAGACCTGGTTTAATCCTGTCTCCTTTCCTTTGATAATTGCTCTGTCTTTTCACCCTGGTTTAGTCCTGGTTTAGTCCTGGTTTAGTCCTGGTTTAGACCTGGTTTAGTCCTGGGTTTGTCCTGGTTTAGTCCTGGTTTAGTCCTGGTTTCCTTTCCTTTGATAATCCCTCTGTCTGTTCACCCCGGTTGGTCACTACTTTAGGTAAACAATAGAACTGCAGTGTCTTTTTTCTGTCCGATCTATTGTGACCGTCAGGGTCCGTGACAATAGTTGACCATTTTGCTTTTTAAAAATTATTATTATTTTTTTTTTTTTTACTTTGCGGCATAAGTGCAATGTTTGTTTTGTTTCGAATATCTCCAACATGGCTGACTTCCAGATTATGACGTCACATGAAAACACTGTAAACAAATAGGCACATACAAAATTACATTGACATTAAAGCGCTCCCCTTCCCACCCTACTCCCTCTTTGCCCTTAATTGGATATCATTTATTAAAGTTGTGTTAAGTACATTTGGAAACACACCATTTCCACTAAAGTTGGCATTAAAAATGTGCTCTTAGTAAGAACTAGGCCTACTGCTCAAAATAGGCACTTGGGCTGTTCTATTTTTACAATGTTCTGTGCGTAAAGTTGGGGATGAGGTTGTAGCTGGTAAACATGTGTAGTCTGATCAGATTTGGCCACTTTATAGCTGAGTACAAAGCGCTGAGCTGGTGTTATCTCTCCTGTTGAAGTATGTCACATTTATAGGCTGTTTACTCTGACTCCACCTGCGCTCCTCCACCCGCCTCCTGCGCGCACTTCACCCGCTCTCTCCTCTCTCTCAGTCCGCCGTCACTCCCATCGTGTCCGGGGACTACTCTCACCAGTACGGGCTCCATCAGCGGGACAAGCCGGCCATGGCAGCGCGCATCTCCTTCACCCAGGTCCGGGTGGAAGCGGAGCTGGAGCGGTACCGGGCGGAGTGCCAGTGGGAGCGGATCCCGGCGGCGGTGGAGCACATGCTGGCGGCGCGCATACACGAGGACGGTGAGTCGGGCTGGAGCGCCTTCACCTGGAGTTTGGAGAGTTTGGCAAAGTTTGGAGTGGAGCTGCGTTAAGCGCGGTTGTTTTCTGACCACGATCGTGCAGCTATTGCGATTAGACTTGCGACAAAATGTTTAAAAAGTCTGATTTACACATTTTAAATCATCATATGAGCGTTAAAGGTCCGAAATGACCACCTGATGTCTCCATAGAGGTGTAGAATGTTCCACAGTATGGCACTGAACATAATATATGTCTTTATCTCTGTTTTCTGACTATGACCGTATGCTATTGCGACTAGATTTGCGACATAATGTTAAAAAAGTGGGATTTAATGTTAAAGTACACATTTTAAATCATAGGAGTTGAATAAATGTAATACTTTGGAACATTACTGGAAATAAAGTTAAGTGCCATTGTTTTCTGACCACGATCGTACAGCTATTGCGATTAGACTTGCGACATAATGTTAAAAAAGTCTGATTTAATGTTGAAGTACACATTTTAAATCATCATATGAGCGTTAAAGGTCCTAAATTACCACCTGATGTTTCCATAGAGGAGTAGAATGTTCCACAGTATGGCATCTGTCTTTACCTCTGTTTTCTGACTATGATCGTACAGCTATTGCGACTAGATTTGCAACATAATGTTAAAAAAGTGGGATTTAATGTTAAAGTACACATTTTAAATCATCATAGGAGTTGAATAAATGCAATACTTTGGAACATTACTGGAAATAAAGTTAAGTACTATTGTTTTCTGACCACGATCGTACAGCTATTGCGATTAAACTTGCGACATAATGTTAAAAAAAGTCTGATTTACACATTTTAAACCATCATATGTGCGTTAAAGGTCCTAAATTACCACCCGCTTGTCTCCATAGAGGTGTAGAATGTTCCACAGTATGGCACTGAACGTAATATCTGTCTTTATCTCTGTTTTCTGACTATGTTAAATGTTAAAAAAGTGGGATTTAATGTTAAAGTACACATTTTAAATCATCATAGGAGTTGAATAAATGCAATGCTTTGGAACATTACTGGAAATAAAGTTAAGTGCCATTGTTTTCTGACCACGATCGTACAGCTATTGCGATTAGACTTGCGACATAATGTTAAAAAAGTCTGATTTAATGTTGAAGTACACATTTTAAATCATCATATGAGCGTTAAAGGTCCTAAATTACCACCTGATGTTTCCATAGAGGTGTAGAATGTTCCACAGTATGGCATCTGTCTTTATCTCTGTTTTCTGACTACGATTGTACAGCTATTGCGACTAGATTTGCAACATAATGTTAAAAAAAGTGGGATTTATTGTTAAACTACACATTTTAAATCATCATAGTACTGAATAATCAGAATCAGAAATACTTTTATTGCCATTGTCAAGTGAATAGAATTCACAAAACTAGGAACTTGTCTCGGTGATAAGGTGCGAACATAAAACACTAAATAATAATAGTAATAACTAGAGTATAGACACTAAATAATAATAATAACTAAAATATAGCTATAATATAGTAAAAAAATAATAAACAATCCAAATAACAAAAAGGTTCAGATGAGCAGCATCAGAACAGTAGTGCAAACATGACGTAATTAAAGTGAATAAATGTAATACTTTGGAACATTACTGGAAATAAAGTTAAGTGCGATTGTTTTCTGACCACGATTGTACAGCTATTGCGATTAGACTTGCGACATAATATTTTAAAAAAGTCTGATTTAATGTTAAAGTACATATTTTAAACAACATTCTGTAACATTCTGTCCCTGGGTTTCAGAATGATGAAAAATGACAGATGTTGCCATAGCAATTAACAACATTTTGAATAGGAAAGTCCCCAGCTTATTGAATATCACAGGAAACTGAAACCAATGAAAAAAAAATTATATATTTTCTTTTGTGATAAAAGGAGAAGTTCAATTTGTCAACTGGACAAAGTTTGTTTGGTCATCCGAGAGGCTTCTTCAGTTCTGGTTCTAGTGCTGGTTAGACCCTGTTTATATCTAGCTGCAGGGAGGAGCTCACTACACTGAAATCGCTCTGAAACTATCTCAACTAATCTGTATCTTTTGTTTCTCTGGCGTCTCGTTTAGTATCTCTATTAGCCCTAGTAGGAGCTCACTGCACTGAAATAGCTCTGAAACTATCTCAACTCATTTGTTCCTTTTTGTTATTTGAATTTCTCTGGCGTATAGTTTAGCATCTCTATTCAGACTAACGACCATCTCCACCCCTCTGTCCCTGACTTGTCTGCCCTAATGTTTCTTTCGTCTGTTCTGACTTGGTTTAAGAACCGAATTATAAATGATGCTAAACTGAGATGCTAAACTATACACCAGAGAAATTCGAATAACAAAAAGGAACAAATTAGTTGAGATAGTTTCAGAGCTTCAGTTTAGCATCATTTATAATTCGGTTCTTAAACCAGAGAAAGCTCAATCACCCCAGTGTTTTGCAATATAATGTTAAAAAAGTGTGATTTAATGTTAAAGTACGCATTTTAAATCATTATAGGAGCGTTAAAGGTCCAATATTACCACCTGATATCTCCATAGAGGTCTAGAATGTTCCACAGTATGGCATTAAACATATGTCTTCATGGAGACAATGCCAAGTAACAAGTCAGGTTTGTGGACAGGCAATCCCGCTTATAGTAAAAATAGTATAGTAATTGAAGAAGAAATGCAATACTTAACATTACTGGAAAAAAGTGTCAGAAACTCCAACAGTTACAGTTACACTGTGTACATTTAGGACAAGGTTTAATTGTTTAGTTTTCAGATAAATAAGCTTAAAATTTGAAGATAAATTCATTTTCTCACCACAAAAGAGAAGCTTTGTATTGTAACTACAGACCTCTCAAAACAAGTTAAGTAAAATCTAAGATGAGGAAATTCAGGGTAACATTCTGTCCCTGAAAAATGACAGCTGTTGCCATAGCAATTAAAAAAAAAAAAAAAAGATAAGGAAATTCAGGGTGACATCCTATATTGTGTCCTATATTAGTCATGTTATAATATAGTTGTTGTCAAAAACATAGCCTACCTGGAGTTCTGTTTTGTTTCATTTACACATTTACACATTTAGTCTCAAAATGTTCTTTTCCACCTTGTGATGTCATGATGCTGTAGTTTTCAAGTTAACAGCTACATTTTGCCTTTAGTTCAGTAGAGATTGGCAATTCCAGCGCTCAAATAATCCAAATGATTCTAGGGAAGGTGCGTGGAGTTTAAAGTTTAAGGTGGAACAGAGTGTTTTCAGTTTGACAGAACATCTCAGCCTGTAGGGGTTGTGTGTTAAATGTGTGAGGAAACAACATAATAACAAACAGAAAATAGAGTGCCCTTTAATAACTGCACGTCTTACAATGCCGAGTTAAACTGTGATTTTGATCTGATTGGGATTTACGCTATTGTGCAGCCTTAGTTTGTAGAAAATGGCCAATTTTGATATCTAGGCTAAGCTATTGGACTATTCAAATGATTCAAATTAGGCAAAGAAATAAATCTGTGACATTAGTTTCATATTTTAAATATCCTATATTACGCAAAATTGACTCTTGTGAGCTTTTAGCCATGTTACTGCATCAAAAACAGACCTGGAGTTGTGTTTTGTTAGATTTACTGTATAAATGAGTACACTACATTTAAGTAATGTTGCATTATTAGTCTGTTTACATTTTCAAAGCTCAAAATGCTCCACCTTGTGATGCCATGAAGCGGTAGTTTTAAAGTTAAGTGTTACCTTTTACCTTTTGTGAAGTAGAGATTGGCAAATCCACAGCTAAAGTTTCCAAAGTGATTGTAATGAAGGTGAATGGAGCATTTCCTTCATTACCACATGACATCACAAGGTGCAACAGAGTGATTTCTGAAGAAGAAGAAGAAGAAGCATAATTGTGCAGGGTTTGTGTGTTAAACCTGTGAAAGATACAAAACACAACTCCGGGTCTGTTTGTGACGAGGAAACATCGATCAGAAAATAGCCTAATATGGACTTTAGTTTTGATTATTTTGTTGGATTATTCTGTGTAAATTCATAATGGCCTATATTTTTCATAAACCACCATCCTTTTGCTAATCTGTGCAGCAACTCACACAAAGTAGTCCTTCCTGAAGGTTATTTTGGGTGTCATTTTACCCTTTTGCAATAGCCTAGACATTATGACATTGCTACTGGCTACAGTTTACTCCATTTACATCCTGTGACATTAGTGAACGGTGTCAAAATATGATCTTCTCTGACCCACTATTTACACCTAACGTCTCTCAATAACAAGTCAGACAGGCCAGTGAGTGAAGCCCTTCAGTCAGATCTAAGCCTGAGTGACGGGTCAACCATCGAGGAGGTCGACTCAACATACAAATGAAGCCACTACCTCCAATCTGCATAAGAAATTAACCCTCTTAATGCACAAGTTCAGTTTAAGGGTGCCTTTTGCATCAGGTAGGGCATCTGGTGTAAAACATACATATAATAGTGAAGCATATTGGATAGTTTCTATGTGCAACAACTACACTACAAAAGCACATCTGGCATAGGTATATGTGACGTTTTAGTCATGCTGTTTATTGTCTTGTTTATCTGATGTTTAATGTGCACTGTTTAGTTTGATTTATTTGACATGGACAATGTTCAGGAGAATTAATCACAAAAAATGAAAAGATGCTACCAGACTTTAGCTCTCGAAGCTAATTTCCATCTGCAGGTCCTGAGACAAACGACATTACAAACAATGAACATAAAGCATAAAAACAGTGCAATTCATAATATTTACAGTGGCAGTGATACATTTCCTCAATTAGTAAAAAATAATTAAAACTCTTTTCCTGATACCTGTACCCCCTTCTCACTAGTCTAACTTTAATGCTGACACGTCTGCACTGTGGGCCTAGGGGGCGCTGCAATTTCAGATCCTGTGTGTTTTCAACCTGTACATATGTTTTTTGACAATAAAGCTGACTTTAAACTTTGAACTTTGAGGTACATTTAGCTGAATTCAGAACATTCATTCTGGAGGGTCCACCACCTCCTTGTCTCCATAGAGGTGTTATTGCTTTGCGTAGAATGTTCCACAGTATGGCATTAAACATCATCAACAATCTGTCTTCATGGAGACAAGCAGGTGACACCACAATGCCAAGTGACAAGTCAGGTTTGTGGACGGGAAATCCCACTTATAGTAAAAATAGTAATTAAATAAACATCTTCACCTAGAAGCCACGGGCCACTCCTTTGAGGACAGTGAGGTACAGATCTTAGCCAGGGAAAAGAACTGGTTTGAGAGGGAAATTAAAGAGGCTATTTTTGTCAAAAAAAGAGAATCCTTCCTTGAACAGGAATGGAGGGGTCAGACACAATTTGTCTCCCATCTATAATTCCATTCTCAAACCTAAATCAAAACAAACAAAGGAAACAATAGGGCAGCAGGTCAGGTCCAGAGGTGTGAAAACACCTATTATGGTACTGAATGGGTATGCTAAACAAGAGTCCAGACAGAAAGTGCAAAACAAAGAGGTGATAGTTTCAGAGTAATTTCAGTGTAGTGAGCTCCTCCCTGCAGCTAGATATAAGCAGTGTCCATCAGCACTCTAACCAGAACTGACGAAGCAGTTTGGATGAGCTGCGAAATGTTTTCGACCAAATAAACTTTGTCCAGTTGACAAATTGAATTTCTCCTTTTACCGTGGATTCTACCTGGACGACTGAGGGATTCTTCACATATCTTAATTAAATAAACATTACATTACATTAGATTGTTCCAAAGTATAGAATTTACATTCCATTGCACATTTTGATGCACACTGCACATTTTGGACATCTGTAAATAGGTTTTTATTTATTCTTTGCTTTTAGATTTTTTAGATTTTTGTCTTAGATAGTTTTTGTATTATCTTTATATTGTATTTTGTACACTGTCTTTTTGCACTACCTGGCCAGAGAGAAACGAAATTTCGATTCACTGTATGTCAAACACATATGGCAGAATTGATAATAAAGCTGACTTTGAACCTTGAACTTGAAAAAATGCGGCAGAAAAACGGTTTAATTGTTTAGTTTTCAGATAATTAAGCTTAAAATTTGTAGATAAATTCATTTTCTCACCACATTATTAATGAAAAGAAAAGCTTTGTATTGTAATTACAGACATCTCGAAACAAGTTAAAGGAAAAGTAACGTTTTTTACAATTTGAGCCTTATTTCGGTAATAAAACAAGTTGTTTTACTCACCCATATCACTTTGGTGTCATATGGAGCATTTCCGGAGATGTTTTAGATTAGCATTAGGCTAACGCTGTTAGCCTAGCGCGACTTATAGCCATAGCTTGGGGCATTTAGCACTTTTCAAATCATAGAAGCTCAATGTCTTTAGTCTACGATTTCGTTTGAATCAAAAGTGGCCTGTAATCCGAGATTTATCCATAGTTTACAGCTATGCGTTCCATGTTTGGGTCCCGGGAGCTGAGAGCACACTCCGCGTATGCGCACTGGCGTCCTCATCTACTCGAAACTATGGCTAAATCTCGGATTACAGGCCACTTTTGACTCAAACGAAATCGTAGACTAAAGACATCGAGCTTCTATGATTTGAAAAGTGCTAAAGTTTGTGTTATTTGGAGCCCGCACGGGGCATATTACATGCTCGGGGAATGCCCCGAGCTATGGCTATAATTCGCGCTAGGCTAACGGCGTTAGCCTAACGCTAATCTAAAACATCTCCGGAAATGCTCCATATGACACCAAAGTGATATGGGTGAGTAAAACAACTTGTTTTATTACCGAAATAAGGCTCAAATTGTAAAAAAAACATTACTTTTCCTTTAAGTAAAATCTAAGATAAGGAAATTCAGGGTAACATTCTGTCCCTGGGTTTCAGAACGATGAAAAAGGACAGCTGTTGCCATAGCAATTAACAACATTTTGAACAGGAAAGTCCTCAGCGTATTGCCTTTCACAGGAAACTGAAACCAATGAAAAAAAAGAGATATTTTCTTTTTTAAAGCGTAAATGTTTTTAGCCACCGCGTTCTACAAACCAGTATGGACGCTCTCACTATTCGGAAACCACTGGTCAACTTCCTTCCTTTTATTATATTGAATGTTTACATGTGGAAGTTCACGTTTTCATCTGCTAATTTATAACTCCATTCTTCTATTCTTCTAGATCAGAGGTCTTCAACAGGGGGGTCGCGACCCCTAGGGGGGTCGCGGAGGTACTGCAGGGGGGTCGCGAAATCTTTTGATTTCACTTTAAAATAATATAATTTTATATTTTATAGTGTAAAATACAGTATTAACCTGTGTATTATTTCCTTGTATTGGATGTACCATAACAGAGTAGCAATGTTTATACATGACACTAAGCTCCACTTAATATAAAACACAATTCTATGCCGTATATATAGTAGGGGGTCCCTGGCCCAGTTCGCCATCTGTTTGGGGGTCCCTGGCCTGAAAGACCCCTGTTCTAGATTAGTGATTGAAAATTAACAATTAGCACATTTGGAGGCCTTGAATGAGTTCTTTAAGTAGAAACGTGAAAGTCTTTTTAACCATATCTTGCATGACAGACATCCACGTTTTAATCTTATAACTGTTTACTTAAAGTGCCATTCAAACATTGTTGAGTGCAGAGCGTTGCGGAGTTATTCACAGCTACATTAACCTTGAGTGGAGCCGGACTTTGGACTTTCTTTGAGATAAAGACCAGCTGAAATCAAGCCTTTCCAGTAACTCATTTCACCAAGAAAAACATTCACTTGTTGTTGTTGTGTCAAGGTTTAAACCAGGATTCAGGAAAGGCATAGTTCCAGATTTTTTTTCAAACTTGTTTTCAAACTTTGACAATCTCCTGCCAGTCCTTTGGGCAAGACACTTAAACCAGTAGGGCTGCGAGTAATCAAATAGTAATTAAAAAGAGATTGCTTTAAATTGACGCTGATCAGATCCAGGGACGCACAGATCTGATACTGGTAGAGAAAACTGCAGAATTGGTATTGAATTCCAAATATCTATTCAGAAGATATCTTATTATATTATTTACTGTTTGTAGTTGGCCCAGAAAATATCATGTTATATTGTGTAGTTACTTGAGAGATAAATAACAGATACTTGATACATTTGGATCAGTTGTGTCTTATTTTATTGTAGGTTAAAGGAAATAAATCCAGTTTTCAGGGTTTGCACTGGTATCGCCTGATATCGGGTATCAAAGCCTCTGCCAGTAAAAGCATGTGGTTTGGAGTTCAGACTTTGGAGGAATACATTTGTCTATTATTTGGTTTTAAATGGCACCGTGTCTTTCATGTTTATGTTCATGAAAAACAGAGATAAGAGATTTTTGTTTTTTTATTGAATCGAAATATGTTTTGTTTTTTTAATATGAAGGAAAATATTTGTGGATATTTTGCCCAAACCTAATGTGTTGTGTGAGTGTGGAAGCTGTGGTTACAACCTGAATGAATAATGCATGAAATAGTTAAGTGACTATTATGAATATTTGTCAAAGTCTAAATATAAACAGGTCAAAATCGGGGTCAGGTTAAACTAAACTAAATTACAGTGCTTCATTTGATATGGTTAAAGTATGAAGTACATTTCCTGCCTTTTTTTTCTAAAGAATGCCGTGTGTCTGCAGATGTTTGTAGGTTAAAGAAAAGTGAATGTAGCGCGCTCCTGTTGGAGCTCACGGCTGGACTGGCTTTTTGTGTCAACTCCAATGTGGTTCATGTGGTTGTTTATGATGAGCTAACAAAACAATATGTGTCGTATTTTTGCATGTTTGTCTCTATATTGTATATTATATATCTATATTCTATTCTGTCAATTTGTCAGGACTAAAAAAAAAAAGATTTATTTACTGGATTTGTGTGGAGGTCAGTTTTTCCACATTTATATGCTATAGTTGTATTTGCTGTACATGTACAACTATAGCAGTAATAATTTAGATAGTTGAAACTTTAAAGGACCCTGTGGCATTGTTCAGGCACAGACATGTTTGTGTCGATGTGGCTCATGGGGCAATGTCTGAATTTACAAATAATAATAATAATAATAATAATAAATCTTTATTTATAAAGTCACTTTTAAAAACAGAAGGTTTACAATGTGCTGTACAAAAATAGCATCCAAAAAGCACACAAAAACAGACAATAATGCAAACAATTCAGTTAATTACAATAAATAATTTAATAAAATAGAATAAAATAAATAAGGAATAAAATCAAAGTAAACCCAGTTAAAGCTCAATGAGTTTTAAAAAGTGATTTAAAAGATTATATTGATGGTGCGAGCCTTATCTCAGTCAGGTCATTCCAAAGCCGAGGCGCCCGAACTGAAAAGGCTCGATCACCCTTCGTCCGGAGCCTGGACACTGGAACAGGGACCTGCCTGAGGATTTAAGGATGTGGGAGGACTCGTACCTGGTATAGTATAAAATATCAAATAGTACTTCAGCTTTGATGCACTGCTGCAATGATAAATTGACTAATAGTCATATAGTGAAAAAGTCATTTTGACAGTCTGTATCTGGACAATACAGGCTCTAAAACATTATGAAAAGACAATGGCAATATTACATCAAAATGTCTGTAAGACTTCAGTTACCATGAAATATTATTTCAACCTCTATGTGGCTGATAAAGTATTTCAAGACACATTGTAATAGAATTAATTACGGATGCACCAATCTGATATGAGCACCGATACTGAAAAAAACTCAATATCCTGGTTGGGTATATAAATTGACATAATAATTGATTAAGTGATGCCGACTATGTCGGCCCAGAAGGTCTCATAATGTTTGAATTTGCATTTACAAAAATTTGTTCTGTGGAGACTTCAGAGAAAAATAACAGCTATATAACACATTTGGATCTTATTTTATTTACTGTATGTTTTAAGGAAATAAATGCTTTTTAAAGTGTCTTGAATGGTATTGGTTAATATTGAGTATCGGCGAATACTTAAAGCCGTAGTATTGGAATCAGTATCAGAAATGAAAAAGCTGAACCGGTACATCCTTAAAGATCATTTACAGTTGACTAATTGAAAAATTAATTGCTGACAAGTTGACTCCTAAAATCATAGTTAGCTGTAGTCCTGCCTTGATGGTTGCTGCATATATTGCGGTGTAACTCAGTATGTCTTGTCATAAATATTTGTACTATTATCTCTTGTGTACAAGTGCCCCTTTTACATCCCGTGTCCATTTCTGGTTACAAAAACACTGTTGGTTTAAGTGTTTGTAGCACATCTCCTGTACCTGCTGTTATAGCAGACATGACCTCAGCTTTTACTGCCTCTGCTGGCTCAAGTTCCTCTATCTCTAATCTAAAATACTCTCTTAGATACATGGCCCAGTGCAGACTCATCCTCAGATCTGCTCATGTAAGCTCACTGCACGCTCAAAGAAAGACTGATTTTACACTTCATTAGCTGTTCATTCAGGGAGAAACGCAGAGTCACCTGCATTTAGTCTGCAGAGGTGAGAGGGGTAACAGCCCCTTCACACTGGGTCGATACAGGAGGAACAGAACAAAAGAGACTGTTTGAATATTAAGGACGTTCGCACTTGTCCTGGTTTGATCCTGGTTTAGTCCTGGTGTAGCCTTGTTTTGGTCCTTTTGTAGTTACAAAGTACAGCTTTAGGTTGACAGTACTTTCACATTTGCATGATAGTTGAAGACCATAAGTCAAGCACTTTTCTGAGAGACTTGAAAATGGAGATACATGAATTATTAGTGTGTCGCTTCTGTGCTCACAGCCTCTTATGATGAAAGTGAAGTGAAAAATGTGAATTGATTCTATATATAAACACGAGCTTCAGTCTTGGCCGAAGAACAGAAACAAACCAAATCTGAATCTAAACAGGAAGTTTTAATCTACGGGGCGTGTACACAGAGGAGTGCAAATGGACAGAGGTACAGAGGTTATGACCAAGAAATTTATAGTTAAGTCAAGTTAAAGTAAATACAAAGGAATACGCAGACAAATGAGAAAGGTGATTTTGAATGAATTGACTAATTATCAAAAATCAAACTAGTTTAGGGCTGACTGTAACAATTATTTTGGATATTGGTTAATATTGTGATTATTCCTTTCATTAATTGATTATTTATTTGTATTGCAAAAGGCCTCTGAATGTGCAATCTTTTCGAAACTTTGGTCAGATGAAGTACTGTAAAGCCTCCTGAGGACATCCTTATGGAATGTATTTGCAGACAGACAGATGACTTCTGGATGGCCAATGAAAGGTCTTGATTTCAAAATATTGAAAGTAGTCCAAATGACTACCTTTTGAACTCTTTTCTACTTCAGGACAATATGAGGGATGCACAAATTCACAGGCAATTTATCAAAAACACAAAATGTACTTATTTCACATGTAACTGCTACTCTTTTTGAGTTATAAAACCTCTTCGGTCCACTCAGGGCATGTTTTTGAGTGTTTATAGGCCAGTTAAGGATTATTCTATTACTAAATTAGCTGACAATTATTTCAATCAACTTGCAATTAAAATGGTAAATGGTCAGATTCTTATATAGGGCTTTTCCACCTTCAGGGCACTCAAAACTTTACATCAAGGAACCACCCACACATACACATACTCATAAACCACTGTACGCAGACACTTGAGGCAAAGTGTGTTAAGTATCTTGCCCAAGAGCAGCATTCATCTGGGGGACAACTCAACCAATGATGTTTTATGTCGAGAGCAGGATTCAAACCGGCAGCCTACCAACTGATCTACTGTCACCTGATTAACTGAACTCGTTGCAGCCCTCAACCAGTTGTATTTCAGTTTCATTTCAGTTTACGTTGCATTGCCATTTTTAGGTCTTTAACAGCTCAAGAGAAAATCTATGAGTGCGTGCACGTGGTAGGATTGGATTTCTCCAAATCCGATCCCGTTACTTGGCGGGTGATCTGTCGTGCACATGAAAGTCATGGAATCGGATAATGGTCAGCGACCTGGCCGGCTCCGCTACGCTATGTGGCGCTGTAGTCCAACTACTTCCGGGTGAAGGCTACTCAATAAAAACACAACAAACTGTGTGGCGGTATACAAAGATGGCGCTCGAGGAGTTTGACGGAGCAGCACTGGTGTACGTGTTGTGCATTCTTTCTTCGCAGCCATGATTTCGTCTGACTTTTCCGGCAACAATCGCTACTTATGATGGCATCGGCGCCTCCTGCCACTTCCGGGTGAAGTCCCTGG
Source organism: Paratrypauchen microcephalus (assembly GCA_036785185.1). NCBI lineage: Eukaryota > Metazoa > Chordata > Actinopteri > Gobiiformes > Gobiidae > Paratrypauchen > Paratrypauchen microcephalus. The sequence continues at coordinate 1,656,918 of JAVJIX010000001.1, forward strand.
CGAAAATTCCCACGCATGCACAGTACGGCAGTCTGATCCAATACTGTGCACAAGGCGGCACCAAGCGGATTACTATCGGCCTAAGACAGGGGTTCCATTCAGATTGGGGAAACCAATCCTTAGCCTGTGCACATGAATCCGATACGATCCCAATCTGTTTACAATCAGATTACACTCGTCCATGTGCACGCACACTATAATTATAACTATTACTGCAAAAAGACTTCTTAGTTTAGTCTTCCAAACAAGGTATTCAGTTTGTCAATATCGCCCACTTCTACTTAGTGCCCTTATTTGTAGTTTTGCTTTGGTTTTTCTTTAGTCTCCCTGATTCTCTGTAGGTGTGTGAGGAGAGCCTGTCAGGGCTATTTAAGGAAGCCACTGCTTCTTCAGACCTCAGCTCTCTGGATCCGAACCACTCACACTGCTGGGAAATGCTGTGATGAATTTGTTTTGGCCGCAAACGCAAATGACTCCCGTGACCCCTATGACTCCTGACCCCTAACATAGACTGTCTCCTTTGGCATACAACAGGGAAAACATGCTTTAAGATGTACAAATATGAAGTTCAGAGTAAAAATAACTTTTGAGAGGAGAAAAATATAAGGAGAAAACAATCCCGCACTCCGTCTTACTTCCAAAATGAGAAATTTATTAAGACATGCAACGTTTTGGCTCTAGGCCTTCATCAGGCAAAATGGACTCTATTTTGCCTGATGAAGGCCTAGAGCCGAAACGTTGCATGTCTTAATAAATTTCTCATTTTGCAAGCAAGACGGAGTGCCGGATTGTTTTCTCCTAGTGTGTTCTGGGTCTGCTCCCTTGCCTCCAACGCACCCGTCTGAAGAAATTGAAGTGCGATGTTCTCATTTTTGGAGAGGAGAAAATATGAAATGCTTGGCTGATTAGGTAGATGCTAGCCTCTGAACAGGTCTTGATAGTGATTAAAATAGCAGTGGTAATGTGTGTATATTGGACACATGCTTGTATGTTTTGCTTTCTTGCCTGTTTGTGTAGCAGTAGACAGATACATACATTGGACTTTCACAAACTTGGAACTCTATAGGGGATCTTATTTGGCCTGTGAGAGAGGGCGTCAGGATAACACATTTTGAAGCATATACTAATACATTGCTACAGCGAAATAAAGATAAACGTCATAATAATATTTGAAAATATTTAATTCCACTGAGACAATAAAGATAAGACAAGATAATCACAGTACATTTTATCATTAAAACGTATGAGCTGCAATAAATAAACAGCAGAATCCAGAGGTGAGGACTTGGATTCGAGTCAGACTTGAGTGACTATTCAGGACTTGAGACTTGATAATATGTGACCAGCCACGGAAAAAAACAGACACAAGTCGGCCCGGAGGCGTTTTGAGTTATTCACAGATTCTGAAAGTGTAGATTCTAAGCTTTCCAACTTTGCCTTACACATGGGAATCTGAGAACATTTGAAGAATTTGTGGTCATTTGAAAGCATGCACATGGGATTTTGGAAAACTGAAAACAGCTCGTGAAGTTTCCTCACTCTAGGCCTTCTGTGCTGATTTGCATGACATTAAGCGCCCTTTTCCTGCATATCATCATCACTGTGGTGTTAGCCTTCAGGGCAGGTCAGAATTAGAAGGTACTTTATTTCTGGAAAATTTCGGGAAAAGAAAACAAAAGAGCGCTAATTGACACGTGAATGGCCAGGAGCACCAGTATGGTAATTATGGTAATTTACACACGTCCCGTTTCTTTCCGAAAAACTAGCAAATTTCAAAGAAAGTATGCAAAGTATGCTTTTAAAGCAACCAATGCTGCTATCTGAAACATGGAGCAGCTTCTTCATGATCTCAACTAGCACATTTTGCAAAAAAACAAAAATCACAAATTTTGGGAAAAAAATAAAATATAGAAAATGCTTCTAACGCGATTTTCTCCTGTTCACCAATCCCGAGTTGTGGCAGCTTTTAGCTGTGACTTGAGAAAACCTGATGCTTCTCCTCAATTTTTTTTTTAGAAAATACTTTTCTTAGGCTACAGTGCTTAATTTTACAGGAACAAACTGGAACATGTCCCTTCCACTTTTCTCTTTGTTACTATCGATTTAACCCTTTAAGCCTCTCCAAAATATTGTCTGTACTAGTATAAACATACCATGACTTACAATTTTGTTTAAAAATCATTTAAATTGCAAAAATACAACCTGTGGTTGGTACTTCAGTTTAAATATTTTAAATGACTTGCTCAAAGCAGAGGACTTGGATTCGACTTGGACTTGCGGGCCACAGACTTGGGACTTTTCTCTTGACTTGAGGTCAAAGACTTGAGATTTACTTGAGGCCTGCAAAACAAAGACTTGGTCCCACCTTTGGCAGAATGAACCAATAATTAGTCATAGAAAGTTACTAATTCAACTCTCTACTGCTCAAATCTTTTTGTATTACATAAAAATAGCAAAAATAAAAATTAAATAAAATAAAAATCTCCCTGCTATTGCAAATAAAATGTATGCTATAGATATTGAGCACCAAAAAATATTATTCCAGCTATCATGTATTGAACAATAAGTCAGTCCAGTAATTATAGTGACAGGCCTAGAGGGTGATTTGATAAAACTGTATGATTTTAACATTTTAACATTTTAACATTTTAACATTTGCAGACAAACATTTTCCATAAAGAAGAAACATGAATAGTTCTGGGTCTGTCTCAGTGTTGGATTCATTGCAGCCCGCTGAGTAAAAAAGTTTGTTCTCCTCTGGGTTGACGAGATTGTTCCCTGTGTTTCAGATGACTATGGCACTCTGCTGTTGGCTGAGTCTCTGCTGGAGGAGTGTCTTCAGGACAACATGGAGCTGCTCAGACGGTGTAAACCTCTGGATGACAAGACTCTGCCCAAACTGAGTCGCGCCAAAGCTCTGCTCAACACTGTCCTGAGCAGGGGACGTCTCACGGTGCGTTCACTCAGCATCATGAGTTTAATGCAGAGGACGGATTTTACAAGTTTAAAGTTCTATATTACACAAAACTGACTCTTGTGAGCTTTAAGTCATGTTATTATGTTATTACCTCATCAAAAACATTCCTGGAGTTGTTTTTTCTTTCATTCACACTTAGACTTAGACAAGCTTTCTTGATCCACAAGGGAAATTATTTGGATACAGTAGCTCAAGAATCACAATATAATATATAACAGAGAGTAAGAAAAATAGATGGTATAGCAAAAAAGATATCAAGAGACCGGTGTCAAATGAGACATAATTATACAAATAAAAAAATAAAAAAATTAATGTATATGTACAAGTCAAAATAAAATACAAAATAAGTAAAAATAAAACCCTTTATTATTAGTCTGTCTACATCTTCAAAGCTCAAAGTGTGTTAATTTTCAAGTGAACAGCTGCCTTTTACGTTTACTTTAGTCAAAGTTAGCAATTTCAGCTCTGAAATTATCCAAATGATTATAATGAAAGTGTATGGAGTGTAGGGATGGGAATCGAGAACCGGTTCCTGTTGAGAACCGGTTCCTGTTGTCGATTCTCTTAACGATTCCAGCCAGCACGAATTACACACAAAAGTGGTGGGATTGATACGTGCTTCGCTGCTTCACTGATACAGAGTTTATATACTATTTTCGCATGACGAGAAGAACGTTTGTGAAAATGGACTTTTAACTTCCACTTGGACACATGACACGTTCGGGAGACGTTTGGGACAGGTTTGGGACAGGTCCGTTTCTCCGGACCTCGTGTACAAAGTGCGGTCGGATACTTAGCAGCAGAAAGTCCGGGAATATAAGCGAATATGCGAATACACGTGGAGACACGCGGATTTTCCGACAACAGAGCAACACGCGGTGAGTCATATTATTATATTATTTCTGCATCAAATGGAGATATTAGGTGAAAGCAGCGGCTTGTGTCAACATTAGCCTGTGCGCTAAACCGGGACTAAACCAGGACTAAACCAGGACTAAAACAGAACTAAAGCAGGACTAGACCAGGACTAGACCAGGACTAGACCAGGACTAAACCTGAACTAGACCAGAACTAGACCAGGACTAGACCAGGACTAGACCAGGACTAAACCAGGACTAAACCAGGACTAGACCAGGACTAAACCAGGACTAAACCACGACTAGACCAGGACTAGACCAGGACTAAACCAGGACTAGAGCAGGATTAAACCAGGACTAGAGCAGGACTAGACCAGGACTAGTGCTTATCTTGTTCTCCTTTTTTCCCCAAATTAGAATCGATAAGAGAATCGATCAAGAATCAAATCGTTAAGCAGTATCGTAAAAATCTTATCAATTCCCATCCTTAATGGTGTGTAAAAATACAGTGGGCCACTTCCTGTATGTTTTCTGTTTGAGAGAAGAACTCAGTCTAAATGTGCAGGGTTTGTGTGAATGAAAACAAAACACAACTCCAGGTTTGTGATAAGGAAACAACATGAGAACATAGGTCAGAAAATAACATAATATTCTCTGACCCTCTTGTGTTCTCAGCCCAGATACTTGAACGAGGCTCTGCTGCTGATGGCGAAGGTGCATTATGTCCAGGGCAGGTACAGAGACGCTCAGGGCATGTGTGCACGGGTGGGACTGGAGGAGCTCACCCAGGACGACCAGCCCGTGTACCACCTCAGACTGCTCGCTGAGGCTTTTGTTATAAAAGGTACGAACAAGACACACCTCACCTTAGGGTCCTATAGAAAACCTTAGCTCACCTTGCTAATTGTTAATTGTGCTAGTGGAGCTGTGAGGTAGTAGATTTTTGTGGTCTTTTCTTTTTTTTTTTTACATTGCTTTGGTATAATAATTTGATTGAAATTGGCCATACAGTATCTTACTATTGCAGTATCCTCAAGTAGTACAATGAAAGTATCATAAAAACACAAAATAAGATGTAAGATACTTGCTAAAATGTGTCTTTAAATTGTCTTGCTAATACAAAAAGGCTGTAACATTTCCGACACAGAAATAGAAGTAAAGCAGAAATCCCATGAAATCCTTTCATATGAAAAATTACAGTATAAGTTTGTTCATTTTTAATATTTTATCAGCTCTTTTTGCCAATTTCAAACTTGCCTTTTTGAAAACAACATTCACAATATTATCAATAACTTAATTTACTGCTCATTTCTTATTTAAATTTCAGTGTTTCTCCTTACTTTAAAACATTATGTTAGAATACTGAAACATCATTATAATGCTTAGTAATTGTGCTCTCTGTAGCTCTCTCTGTGTATTTTCTGTTGTCAGTTTTGAGCTAAATCTTTGCAAATACATTATTATACACTGTCAAATGCACCAGTGACTGTCACACATTTGTGGATTAGCGATGTATACATTTTAAATTTATATATATGTGTTTCTCGCACTGATTCACATTAATATGCACAAAGAAACTGTAGGTCAGCGTCTGTCCTGCCAGAAGGACAGGCCAAATCTTTCATTGTATTTATTTAGAAACTGACTCAGTTTGAGGGAAGTAAAATATATTCAGCCCGGATTACAGGATGTCATGTTCTTTCAACATAAACGATGAAGGTGGCATGAAAAGGATACATCGCCATGGCCTAGAATATTCCAGTTTGCATTAAACATACAGGGGGTCCTCGGGTTACGACGTAGATCCGTTCTTAAGACGCGTCGTAACCCGAATTTCGTCGTAAACCGGATTTTGCCTTTGATCTTCCAACCAAAGCACCAATAACCTTTCCATCTCAATAATTAGACCACTACGCTGCTTGGTTATCACTGCCGCTTTCATAGGAGCAGATCAGAGCCCACATCAGCTACTTCCGCCCACATTGGGCACACACACGAGGCTGTCTTCTTCTCCCTACAACCACAACAGAGCGTATTCTTCCGCCGTGCGCCGCGCGCCGTTCGCGTTTGTTTACATCTCTTACCACGCTAAACCACGTAAGACGGAATGACGCGTAATATATAATTTTTTTTTTTAATGGGGGCGCGTTCGTAACCACGAAACGTCGTAACCCGGGACCGTCGTAACCCGAGGACCCCCTGTATTTATTTCCATGGAAACAAACCAGAGACTCTACCAAGCCCTAGTTACAAGTCAGATCTGTGGAAATGTGACCCCCGCAAACAGTAAGGATGTAGGTTTTATGTAATACTATGGAACATTTCAGTAACACAAATTGACATACCGTACTTTTCGGACTATAAGCCGCTACTTTTTTCTCACACTTCAGACCCTGCGGCTTATAGTCAGGTGCGGCTTATGTATGGATTAATTCTTTATCAAGGAAGAAGAAGATAGCGATCAGGGACTTTTCTCCATCAATCCATTAATTTTCTTCCGCTTATCCGGGGCCCTGACTTTTCTGATAGGTGAAAATACCTACGGTAAATAAGTGAGGAGAGTTCATGAATTAATGAAGCCTTGTTTTAGCCACTTAAAATCTCCTACAGGTATCAACAGTTCCATGAGATTGAGTTCAGGGGGTTTACCCTTAAAGTTAAACTTGAAACTTTATTTTAAGGCTTCCAAAGGCTACAGACTGGCCATTTTACAGTTGTTTTACTGCCGTGTTACTGCCGTAGGCGCTGTTCGAAAAAAGCACGTACCGGTATTTACATGAATTAAAATAAATAAATAAAAACTTTTGTGTACCATCTTTCTCAAGTTACAATGTGGACACCTGCGGCATATAATCAGGTGCAGCTTATATATGTACAAATCTTCTTTTTTTTTTTTTTAATTTGGTTGGTGCTGCTTATAGTCAGGTGCGGCTTATAGTACGAAAAGTACGGTAATGCAACTTTAAAGGGCCTATATTATACTATTTTCTGATCGATGTTATAATGTTTCCTCATCACAAACAGACCTGGAGTTTTGTTTTGTTCTTCTCTCAAACAGAAAACATAACTTATGATGTCAATAGGATCAATCAATATAGCAACTTTAAATGACCCAATTACTGATGGTGCAAATGTACCAATCGGTAGCGTTAATTTACATCGCGTTTGTGAATCTAAACTAATCTAAATCTTTCAATTAATAAAACACAGTATGTCTTTGAACAGATATAGTTTAGTATTTTATCCCCCCTCCTCTAAGATTCAAAACTGACCCAAGCTTTTACTGTCCAAATGATGAGTTTCCTTGCGTCTGGTTGGAGTTGTTACAGACCTGTATTCTCACTGACCTTGTAAGGCGCTCGGACTGGCCACAGACGGTGAAATAGAGCCATCCCGGTGAACGCACTGCAGCTGGGGAGGATCAGGCTGAGTGGGCAGTAGCCTCGGTACAGGAGTACATTTTGAAGGACGAGATGTAATGAGATACTGTAATTTTGGACAGAGCTAAATGGCCTTTTCCTCTTAATTAATACTTTTCTCTTCTTGGTTGTATGTTTAACCTTGTTTTTGAGGTTTTCTACTAAACTTAAGACACTCATAAATTGTATCATCATCCAAATATGGAGACAAGTATTATTATTGTCAGACAATGTTGGTAATTTTGGTCAATGAGAAGTTGGCATTTATTTTGTCCATAACTCATCTAGATAGACAAAATAAAATATAGTACAGTACTTTATGCAGACTGACAAACAAGCAAGCTTTTATCAAATTCACAAGCTTATTTTGTTGAGTGTCACATATTTTCCCACCACGTGATGTGAATTAGAATCTGGTTATTGATACTTTGCAGTGGCATCACGCTGGGGGTGTTCTATATGTAGGTGAATGTGTAGGAGTTACCATGGAGATACAATTAGCAAAAACTGTTAAAAAAAAAAAAGCGTTAGATTGTGTGAAAACTCAGGAAAAAAACACAAAATGGATAAAACACACACACACATTTTCAGGAGCCTGTGATCAATCATGGTCCGGTTTAGGTGTTTGATTTTCAACAAAATTGGTGAGTGTGACTAAGTCCGCGTTCGATCCCCGGGTCACCTGGGCCTTTCTGTGTGGAGTTTGCATGTTCTCCCCGTGTCTGGCTGGGTTTCCTCCAGGCACTCCGGTTTCCCCCATCAACCCAAAACATGCTCCAGGTAAAATCCTCCAGCTTAGGTCCTGACCAAACCGAAGCAAGAAGATCATGGAGATGGTCCCCGGGCGCAGTAATGTGCTGCCCACTGCTCTTAATAACAGGATGGGTTAAATGCAGAGAAGAATTTCTCCTGTGTGAGATCAATAAAGTCACTTCTAAGTCAGGAGTGTTCACTTTTTCCACCTAGTGCCGCATATACAAACATATTCATAGTGGAGGGCCATAGACAGCTGGTGAGTAGAAGATTGATCTCACACATTTGCATTTGACCCATCCTGTTATTAGGAGCAGTGGGCAGCACATGACTGCGCCCAGGGACCATCTCCATGATCTTGTTGCTTAGAACATTTGCTGGAGGATTTTACCTATGGTGCATGTTTTGGGTTGATGGGGGAAACCGGAGTGCCCGGAGGAGACCCACCCAGACACGGGGAGACACAGAAAGGCCCGGGCGACCCGAATGTACCAACATACTGTACCAACATACCATACCAACATGCCACACAGGGATCGAACCCGGAACCTTCTTGCTGTGAAGCATGAGTGCTAGCCACTCAGCTCACTCACCATGCCGCCGAGTACAATGCGACTTTCAGATAGACTTTCAAATTAGCTTTTCTTTGTAACTACGGTATGACATCATGGGTGGCAGCTCCAGAGCATTAGATTGGTAATAGTATTCAGGACATTACATAATCTGATTAAACTCTTCATTATCAAGTCATTACACTCCTCTGTTTCCTGACGGTCGGACATGAGCTCAGTCACAGCCTCCACAAAACCACAATCATTTTACTACAATATTTTCATCTCATTATTTTGAAAGTGACTTTGAAAGTGCTTTCCAACAATGAAATCATGAGCCTTGGTTTTTTGTTTTTTTGTTTTGTTTTGTTTTATCAGCGCTAACTATATTGTTTAAGCGTGAATGAGATGTAATATTTGTACCACGGTATCCTGTCTTTGGGAAGTGGCTTATTTGATTAGCCTGGCGTCTGCCTCAGGGCTCCTGTCCAATCAAAATAAAAAAAAACTTGGATGAAATGAACTACAAGTATTAGCTGTAGATCTATTTGAGAGCCATCTTAAATGTTGTAATCAGGGGCGTTGGACTGGGGGAGGTAAAGGATACTGTTTACTCAGGGCCCAGTACAAGGAGGGGCCCCTCACAAAGTCTTCTAATATACATTTTTCATTAGATAACATGTAGTGTGGGCCCACTAAGATAATTTGTACCTAGGGCCCAGAATTTGGTTTCACATTGACTGTAAATCTATCATCAAGTCCATTTTTAGACAAAAATAACGCATGTCTCTCTGTAATAAAATGCATATATTGCAAGTGAAGAGCAAATAAAGCGATTTTATTCATGAAGTACTGTATAAGAACTGTATACTTTAACTGTGTACTGCTATCTAAAAACAAATATTTATTAAAAACATGGAAGATGCCTAATGCTCAAAAAATGTATAACAGAATAACATGTAAACAATTATATTGTGAAAAAATTCACAAATTAAGAACTTGCTTTGGCCTTATAGTGCTACATTAAACACAGAAGAACAATTCCAGGTGACACGGGGGCGCCAGTCACAAAAAAACTGTCGTTGTGTCCTTAGGCAAGACACTTCACCCACATTGCCTAGTATGAAAGTGGTGTGAGTGTGAGTGCTGGAGGTGGTCAGAGGGGCCAATAGCGCAGATTGGAAGCCTCGCTTCCGTCAGTCCGACAGTCTGACACGTCTCTGCAACATCGCGTGGCGGTCGGGGACAGTACCTCTGGACTGGCAGACCGGGGTGGTGGTCCCTCTGTTTAAGAAGGGGGACCGGAGGGTGTGTTCCAATTATCGGGGAATCACACTCCTCAGCCTTCCCGGTAAGGTCTATTCCAGGGTGCTGGAGAGGAGAATCCGACCGATAGTCGAACCTTGGATTCAGGAGGAGCAGTGTGGTTTTCGTCCCGGCCGGGGAACACTGGACCAGCTCTATACTCTTCATTGGGTGCTCGAGGGTGCATGGGAGTTTGCCCAACCAGTCCACATGTGCTTTGTGGATCTGGAGAAGGCATTCAACCATGTCCCTCGTGGGGTCCTGTGGAGAGTGCTCTGGGAGTACGAGGTTCGGGGCCCTTTGCTAAGGGCTGTTCGGTCCCTGTATGATCGGAGCAGGAGCTGTGTTCGCATTGCCGGTAGTAAGTCGGACCTGTTTCCGGTGCATGCTGGACTCCGCCAGGGCTGCCCTTTGTCACCGGTTCTGTTCATTATATTTATGGACAGAATTTCTAGGCGCAGTCAGGGGCCGGAGGGAATCCGGTTTGGGAACCACAGGATCTCGTCTCTGCTGTTTGCAGATGATGTTGTCCTGATGGCTTCATCGAACCGGGACCTCCAATGTGCACTGGGGCGGTTTGCAGCCGAGTGTGAAGCGGCTGGGATGGGGATCAGCTCCTCCAAATCCGAGGCCATGGTTCTCGACCGGAAAAAGGTGGCTTGCCCTCTCTGGGTGGGTGGGGAGTCCTTGCTTCAAGTGGAGGAGTTCAAATATCTCGGGGTCTTGTTCACGAGTGAGGGGAGGATGGAGCATGAGATTGACAGGCGGATCGGTGCAGCGTCGGCAGTGATGCGGTCGCTGTACCGGACCGTTGTGGTGAAGAGGGAGCTGAGCCGAAAGGCGAAGCTCTCAATTTACCGGTCAGTCTACGTTCCTACCCTCACCTATGGTCATGAGCTCTGGGTAATGACCGAAAGGACGAGATCGCGGATACAAGCGGCCGAAATGAGTTTCCTCCGCAGAGTGGCTGGGCGCTCCTTTAGAGATAGGGTGAGGAGCTTGGTCACACGGGAGGAGCTCGGAGTAGAGCCGCTGCTTCTCCACGTTGAGAGGAGCCAACTGAGGTGGCTCGGGCATCTGTTTCGGATGCCTCCTGGACGCCTCCCTCGGGAGGTGTTCCGGGCATGTCCCACCGGGAGGAGGCCCCGGGGAAGACCCAGGATGCGCTGGCGGGACTATGTGTCCCGGCTGGCCTGGGAACCCCCGGAGGAGCTGGAGGAAGTGTCCGGGGTGAAGGAGGTCTGGGTGTCCCTGCTTAGACTGTTGCCCCTGCGACCTGGCCCCGGATAAGCGGAAGAAAATGGATGGATGGATGGGCTTCCGTCAGTCTGCCCCAGGGCACCTGTGGCTACAAAAGTAGCTTCCCAACACCGAGTGTGGAGTGAATGAACAATGAACTGTAAAGCTCCTTGGGTGTCACGAAAGGCGCTATATAAATGCTATGAATTATTATTATTATTATTATTATTATTATTATTATTATTATTATAAATTGTGATAAAAATAAGGGCATGCATTAAAATAAGGTAAAAATAGCCTTATATATACAATACAAAATGTACAGTATGGAACAGCTGCATCTTCCTTTGCACATTTTGATGCACACTGCACATTTTTGGACATCTGTAAATTGGTATTTATTTATTCTTTGCACAGCTTTTAGATCTTGTCTTAGATTTTGTATTGTCTTTATATTGTATTTTGTTATTTTGTACACTGTCTTTTGCACTGCTTAGCCAGGGAGAAACGAAATTTCGATTCACTGTATGTCATATGGCAAATTAACAATAAAGTTGACTTTGACTTTGAAAAGCTATCAGTGCAAGTAGGTTAATTACAGTTGTGACAGTAACTTAACTTTCATCTTGGTGAGAGGTTGCTAAAGTTCAGTATTTGAAGTCTCTGTGTAGTCCTCACCTCCTGTTTGGTGCTGCTCTTTTGTCTCATTCAGTGACTTTCTTTCTTCAGGTCTGTCTCTGGGACACCAGACAGTGTCCGGCGTGTCCCGAGTTCGTCTGTCCGAGCGAGAGGAGGAGAGTCTGTCCTGTTTCCTCAAAGCCTGTGATGCTGCTCTGTCTTTTCTACAGGAGCTGGAGAAGGTATGAGCAGGGGGGATGTTAATCTCAAACTAAACTAAACTAAACTAAACTAGATACTGTGGATTACATAAATCTTTGTAAAAGTGATTATGTTTTGGCTTGCACAAAGGGCTTCTGTCCAATAAAATATGACTCGTGTGAGAATATGAACTTGGCTAATAACAAATACTCATACTGTAAACAACCAGGGTGTGTTAGTTTCAGTGTAGTTAGCTCCTCCCTTTAAATAGATAAAAAGCAGTGACTCATCTGAAGAAGCCTGTTGGATGAGTTGAAACTTAATTAAAATTTCCTTTGCAATGAAACAATAGTTGGCCAACCAGTTTTGTGATTTGTTGTTGTTATTGTTACGCTCTTGACATAAGAAACATCAGTGGTTGAGCGGTCAGATCCACTGACCCACAGGTTGGCAGGTATGATTCCAGCTCCCACAGATGAATGCTGCCGTTGTGTCCTTGGGCAAGACACTTAACCCACCTCGCCCCCAGTGTCTGCGTACACTGGTGTGTGAATGTGTGAGTGGTTCCTTGTTGTAAAGCGCTTTGAGAGCCTTGAAGGTGGAAAAGCACTATATAAAGATGTGACCATTTACTATTTACTTGACAAACTTAAACTTTTATTTTTTAAGTTTTATTTACACCTCTCCTGTATGTGCAGAATGTCACCACGCCCCACTCAAAAACACCCAAATCCCACAGCCCTCTGCCCCCTCCGGCTGAGATGGAGCTGGGGTACTTCCTCCAGGCCGCCCTGCAGAGCGCCTACCTCTGCCTCCTGCACAGGGGGTGAGTCTAGCTACTGCATGAGCATTTACTGTATATAGTTCTTTAGTGGTTGAAGGTGAAGGAGCTGTGCAGATGAGAGGAGTTTACAGTTTTTTAACTGTGCAAATGTGGATTCTGCTTGTGACCACTAGGTGTCAGCGTTGGTCTACCATAAAGTAGTCAGCCAAGGAAGTTATTGTTTCAATTTAACCCAGCGCCTGTCTGTCGTTTATCATCAACATCTCTGGAAATAAATAAGAGACCACTGTAAAATGATCAGCTTTTCTGATTTTACTACTTATAGGTACGTGTTTGGGCAAAAGGAACATTTTTATTTGATTCTATAAACTACTGACAACATTTCCCCCAAATTCCAAATAAAAATATTATCGTTTAGAGAGCATTTATTTGCAGAAAATGACAAATGGTCAAAATAACAAAAAAGATACATGTTTTCAGACCTCAAACAATGCAAAGAAACAAGATCAAATTCATTTTAAAACAACATAATACTAATGTTTACACTTAAGAAGAGTTCAGAAATCAATATTTGGTGCAATAACCCTTATTTTTAATCACAGCTTTCATGCGTCTTGGCATGCTCTCCACAAGTCTTTCACATTGTTCTTGGGTGACTTTATTCCACTCCTGGTGCAAGAACTGAAGTAGCTCAGCTTTGTGTTTGTGTTGGAATTCAACAGACGCTGGAATGGAATGGCTGTAATACATGTAGAGATGCTGATTTCAGAAAAAAAAAAATGCAGTGGTCTCTTATTTTTTAATATGTATATGTATATAATATTTTTGCATGAGTAATTTTAGTTTGAAATGTACATTTTTTCCCCAATACATTCTGAACATTCTGTGTTAGCTGTGTCTCTCTAGTCCCTCTCCTCCACAGCCTGTATTTAGTTCATAAAGCATGTATACTGTACATGTGTGTGTTGCAGGCATCTGGCTCAGGGCGCCCATCAGCTGAGGAGGGTGATGAGGGTGGTCGAGTCCCGTGGATCCCAAAACTTCAGGAAGGTCAGATTATCAGATAGGGAACCATTTGAATTGGTACATCTTCATACAATGTAGTAGTTCATTTAATTTAAAGGAGAACTATATATCCATGTGTCATCTTATTGTGTCAGATCTGTGGAGAGGAGGCCCTGCTCACAGTAGAAGTTGTGAATTTTTTCTTGGTGTTTCTAAGCAATAGAAGCATTCAAAAGAAATAAATGTAATGCCATACTGTGGAGGAAGTGCAGTAATATCCCCATTGAGACAAGTAGTGGGAGTCAGTTTGTTATTCCTTTGTCTCCTTTGGTTTTATTAGATAGAAAAACAATAACAGGGTGTGTCAAAATGTTTACATAAATCATACTGTGAAGAATTACTTCCACAATATTTTTGTTCCCCTTAACTTAAAATCTTAATCTAAATCTTAAAATAATAACATTACAACTATTTTATTCTGCACTTTTCTCCTTTAATATTAATGTATGATTATTTATGTTTTGGTTTGTTTGCGTTGTGATTTTGTAACGTCTTTCTTCTTCTTTAAATCACTTAGAATTACTTTGTGTACAAATTGTGCTATACAAATGAACTGCCTTTCCTAGTCACGTACAACAGCTTCTTCTTCTGTTCTCAGTCTGCAGCGAGGAAGCTAGCAGAGGTTTTGCTGAGCTCTGTGGGTGAGGACAGTTACTGGCCCCCTCTGGGCCCCCCTCCAGCGTCCTGGCTCCACAGAGAGGGGGCAGCAGCCTCTAAAGACGCCATCTACCCCACGGTCAAGCCCCCACAGCGCTACAACACAGAAGGGTGGGCACATACCAGACAGAAAGGATGGCAGGCTCAACAGGCTTGTGCTGAAATGTATCTCTCACTCTTAATGCTTCTGGATATAGAAAAAAAAATCTCCTCTGAACTGAAGCGTGTTTATAAAAGTGGAAATTTCAGTAGCAGTATCATAAGAAAAGGATTCGTTTTATATTTTTCCATAATCAGTCTTGCATGCCAGTGGGTTTGATTTCCTTGAGTAAATCGCTCAGTTTAAAGTGAATTGAAACCCTTTGTTTTATAGCTCAGTGATTATTAAGAAGCAAAGACCCCCTCAGGTCCAGGTTCAGCAGGTTTTTGAACTGTTCTGTGCTTCTACGGGTCAACATTTTGCCACTTGCCATTGGTCAAATGGTTTCATCTCTGATAATTAACTTAATTTACTTTTAACTTTTTGCTTAAAGTAATTCATAACTATCTGGAGACGGTCACCTGCATAGAAAGATAAAACTAAACTTATAGATAAATACAATAATAGATAGATTAATGTTTATCTTATTGTGTATCATTATAGCCAAAATAACATTTCCATGGAGGCAAACTGGTTGAAGTCCTCGAAGATTTTATTTATTTGCGTCTATTTTTTGACAGAAGTTATGTGATGGAGCGTTAAAGATTCAAGATTCAAGATTGTTTATTTGCCATATGCAGGATCAACACAGAGTCAACAATGAAATGAAACGTTTAGGATCAGAAGAACCCGTTGACTCGCTAAGATAGTCAAGAAGTACTAATAGCATGCAATAAAAATACAAGGGGAAAAAGTAAACAATATAATAAAAAATATGTAATAAAATATAATAAAATACAAAGGTACAGGTAGGATTATATAAGTTGTAAGTAGAGTATTTCACAGGTGGTAATACTGCTCAAATGTATTTCGTATTGCACATAATATAGTATAAGTATTGCATGTGGATTTTGTAGCAGATCTATTATGCAGAATCAGCTTTTTTTAAACCATAATATACTGTAGTTTTCTACGGAAGTCGACAGAGGCCATATTCATAAGCAATATTTTTTCTTCCATGTTATCCTGAGATAACGAGATAATTAATTTGGGATCTCGAGAAAACAAAACAGTTATTTTGAGATCTTGAGAAAACGAAACAATTATTCCGTGATCTCGAGAAAACAACTGAAACATTTACCGCCACGTTGTGACACGCTGACTTCGGGGCTATTCCTCATTCTGAATAGACGCGTTTTTGGTCATTAGAATGTCTGGAATAATAATCGATCAGCTGATAAGGCAATATTTTGATCAGGGGTTGACATGGGGAGATTACATTACGTCTTTTAATTCGGGATAATTTCAAGATTAGTCCGCAGCACCTCCGCAGAAGACTGGCCCGGCTTCATCTTTACCAACGGAGATACAGTGTTTTCTCCAGATCACAGAATAACTCTTTGTTTTCTCGAAATCACGAATTAATTGCGTCGTTTTCTCGAGGTCTCGAGTTAATTTTCTCGTTATTAAGGTGGAAAATAATCATTATAAACATGGCCTCTGTCGGCTTCCGTAGTTTTCCCTTCTCTTTTTTAAAGTGAAAATTATAACATAATGACCCATGATGTTGTAGATCATTATTAGTAGACACGACCACATTATGTCTTCTTTAAAGGTCCCATGACATGGTACTTCTTGATGCTTTTATATGGCTCCTTAATGGTTCCCTAATACTGTAAATGAATCCTTCTTCAAAATCAACACTCAGTGCATGAGAAACAGAGATAAGATGAGAAAGAGTAATTTTTCTCTCTCTGAACAGGCCATTATGGGCATTGTTGCTTGAATGCAAATGAGGAGGACAGAGATGGCCTATAGTAGAGGGTGGGGGCGTGGCCAAACTCTCCGCTCTCAGCTCTCAGCTGATCCATTTCTGCGTTTTTGCGCGGAGAAGAGATGAGAAGCGTTCCATTGAAAAATAAACACATTTCCACATAAAATAAAATTAAACCACTGCTGTTCAAAGGTCCAGAGGCTCAGATAAAGGACTTCGGAGCCTAGAAACACTCGGACGTGCCTCCAGGCAAATAAAAAAACGCATTTTGCATTGCCTAGCGCATTCGCGGTCCAAACTCTCTGGGCGTGATTTACAGAGACGCTGAGTAGACACAGACGGGGGGTGGAGCTGCATTTTTCGATCTGACGTCAATAAGGTGCCTTGTTCAGAATCGCCCGTTTGAGCTGTGTTTTTTTCTAATGCAGAACAGGATCGCAAATGCTCAGTTTAGACATTTCGCAACTTTTAGCCATGGGGGGGGCTAAACAGGGTAGGGGAGCTCACATTAACATTCAAAAACCTCAGAAAGTGGAAATTTCATGCCATGGGACCTTTAAATGACCTTTAAAATTAAAGGGAGGTCAAATAAAGGTCGTCTTCTCTTATCTGGACTGAAAGTTACGTTACAGATTACACGTGTTTGTACAGTAAGTCATTCAAAGTCAAAAGAGTGTCCAACTTCTGTCCTCATCACCTCTGACTCAAAATATCCAAGTTTAAATTTGTGTTTTGATAGTCCTAAATGAAACCGAGAGGAAGAGGAGACCGAGAGGAAAGTTTAGCGATACCTGAGACTGAACAGGATCCACTGCAGGAGACAGTCTTCAGTTACAGAAACTCGACACTCAGATCTGGTCCTGAATCTGACTGTGATCCGAGGCACTTCCTGTTTTTTTCTTCTACTTCCTGTTTCCTGTGCGTAGGTGCTTCTGTCCTCAAGACGTGGTAGAGGAGGCCGTGCTGCTGCTGCTCATCACAGAATCAATGGTGAGACCCGCACATTCGGTCACGTATTATAATGTGCTTAGAATTTTGCTGAATTTATGTTGATATTATTAATAAGTTTATAATCTAAAAGCACTATGGGTAATGCTTTTCCAATTTAAAGCTGCACTATGTAATTACTTGTATCCATGGAGATGTGCTTTACCTGGAATGACCCACAGCATGGCTTATCTTATCTATCTACATGGAGACAAGCAGATGACACGACCAGGCCAGTTTAGAGGTCAGATCTGTGGAGATGCAAGCCTTCTTACTGTGATAAGAATGGAATAAAATGCATTGAATAAATTGAATAAATGCAAGTTTGATGCCATACTGTGGGACATTTCAGGCAAAGCAATAACATCTCCATGAAGACAAGCAAGTTCGGGATCCCCACCAGAAAAGTTACAGAGTGAACATTTAAATGGTGTGTTAATAGTTGTAAGAACCATCATTTTTGTCATATAATTTTACTAATGCTCTTGTGTGAAACAAATAATAAATAGAATAAACTCATGATTCACTCCCAAATCTCCATCTTACTCACCACACTCATTTATTTTGTTCAATGTCCTTTTAAATCCTTTATATTTGTAATACAGTAGTCATCTGATACAAAATGTAGGTCAAATATAAGATATGAGTTTTCAGTTTAGTTTTAAAATGTATTCTTTTATATTTCCCTGTGCTTTGTAGACGTCGGCAGAGGCAGTGCTCAGCCGAATGCCCGATCAGGCTGAGGCTCGACAGGCCAGTCTGCAGGACGCCTCCTCTGTGTACGACCTGCTCACTATCGGCATGGCCAGGAGGGGGCAGTACGCCATGCTGTCTGAGGTAAAGAATATTACTCCGTCTCTGGCCAACTCTACTTTATTGTACTGTATCATGGACTAAGTAAGACTTTACATGCAATAACTGTTTTTAGTAGAATGATAAATAAAAAGTATAATATCTATAAATTCTGTTGAATGTAATTTATTTAGTTTTCATCACTTATTTGTGGCCACACTGTTTGCCAATTTTGTGTAACTTTTTTCTAGCAACCACCAGGCACAAAAACTTGATTACATTTATCAAAACAAAAATATTCTTTCTGTATTTGTATCATTAAACAGTAACAGCTCTTATCTAGAGTGGGAAACTTGCTGTTTAGTCTGAAATGAAACTGAAGTTGCTGTTAATGTGACCCATTCAAACCCGTGTACACATATGTCTCTGTAGACTGGTGGAGATAGTGACCTAATGCATTCTTAAGCCGATTTTAGCCTGACACATGACCTTAGCCTGGTCCTTAACCTCCACCTTGGCCTAACAGTAAAGGAAATTCAATCTCTCAGCCTCTGAATCATAAAACACCAGCTCCACTGTACCATCTGTCTACATGCAGAGAAGTCCTACTGCTCCAGTTTCTAACAGGCACAGTGCAGCAATGACTGAAATAGTCTGTGTTCATGGTTTAGAGTTAGATTATGTCATGATTTCATATGGTGGACAGGGGCCTATGAGATTCACTGGCTAAGTTTACATGCGCAACTCTCAATATTATCTGATTTCTTGAGCTTTAAAAGTCCTATATTACTCAAAATTTGCTTTTCTGAACTTTAAGGTTAAGATTAAGATTAAGCCTTTATTTGGTCTCACACACAATGACACACAGTGACACACGGGAGAAATTTGACTTCTGCATTTGACCCATCCTTTTCAGGAGCAGATATGTTAAAATGTTTTTACCTCTTCAAAAATATACCTATTGTTGTGTTTTGTGCGCTGTTCCACCTTGTGATGTCATGTAGTGACATCACAAGGTGGAGCAGAGCATGTTGTGTAGTGGTAGTTTTCAGCTACTTAAAGGTCCCATGGCATGAAATTTTCACTTTCTGAGGTTTTTGAACGTTAATGTGAGCTCCCCTACCCTGTTTAGGCCCCCCCCCCATGGCTAAAAGTTGCGAAATGTCTAAACTGAGCATTTGCGATCCTTTTCTGCGTTACACAAACCCAATGTTCAAACGGGCGAGATCAGACAAGGCACCTTTTTGACGTCAGATCGGCAAATGCAGCTCCAGCCCCTCCCTCTGTCTCCGCTCAGCGTCCCTGTATATCCCGCCCAGAGAGTTTGGACTGTGAATGCGCTACGCAATGCGAAATGCGTTTTTTTATTTGCCTGGAGGCACCTGCGAGTGTTTCTAGGCTCGCAGGTCCCTTACCCGACCCTCTGGACCTCTGAAATACCAGTGGTTTAATTTTATTTTCTGTGTAAATATGCTTTTTTTCATTGCTAACTCTCTCATCTGTCTCTCACGGAAGGGCAGACACAGCGGAGCCAAGCTGCGCTAAGCTGCGGGGGAAACCCGCCCCCCCACTCCTCAGCCAATCTCTCTGTCCTTCTCATTTGCAGTGAAGAAGCAACACCCACAATAAAGAATTTTAGACACATATCTAGCCTCATGAAGACTGTCAGAGTCATATCTCATGCAGTGAGTGTTGATTTTGAAGAAGGATTCATTTACAGTATTAGGGAACCATTAAGGAGCCATATAAAAGCATCAAGAAGTACCATGTCATGGGATCTTTAACAGCTACTTTTACCTTTAGTACAGTAGAGATTGGCAATTCCAGGACTGAAATGATCCAAAAGATTCTAATGAAGGTGTGTGGAGTTTAAAAACACAGTGGAGAGCTTCCTCTATTTCCACATGACATCACAAGGTGGAGTGTTTTCTGTCTGAGAACACAGCCTAAACATGCAGAGTCTATGTGTTAAACGTGTAAATAAATCAAAACACAACTCCCAGTATGTTTTTGATGGAAATTATAACGTACATCAGAACATAGCATAATAAGGGCCCTTTAAATTACTTAAAAAAACGTAAACTGTAAACTCAGATTAATCAGAGGGACCATGACCAGAAAGAAATTAAGTAATCAAGTAATTTTAATGATCTTATAACTAAGCCTGTCACAATAACACAGTTTGTGCTTCAAAGTGTGTTATTGTGACAGGCTGTAGTGATACTATATCACTACAGAGAAATATTGAGATAACATTGCCACTGACACAAAGGATAATCCCAGTAAAGCAATTTTTAAAATAGACAGTATGATTAAAAAAAACAAAAAACTGAGCGACCTGTAAATGAACCAATAATTAGCCATAGAAGTTATTTATTCTACACACTAAAGCTCAAATCTTACATTATTACATAAAAATGACAAAAAAATCTCCTCGCTATTGCAAAGAAATTGTACCCACAATAAATATTGAGCCCCAAAAATATATTGTTCCAGCTTTTATATATTGAGCGATAAGTCGACATCGTAATTATCAGGACAGGCTATCTTTTCATAACTCTTGTAAAAAAGATTCAACCAGTGTTTTTTGCAGGGAGGCCGTGCAGACTCCATCACTAATGTTAAAAACCTCAAACATAGTGTGACATTGAGGTGAAGATGAGAGGAAGTGTAAGGACAAGATAAAAATAAGAAAAGACTGAACGGTGTGAGACAAGACACTTAATCCCTGTGTCTCAGAGATAAGGACATTCATTAAAAACTTTGGCAAAGACAAATCCCTCTCCCTTTAGCGCTATCCATCACAGCTCCAGGACACTTAGATCAATTCTGATGGGAATACTGTACCTTAAGAGGCTTGCCAAATATCTATATGTTTGGGTGGAGGTAAAAGTGGCTGTATCTGATATTTATTTTTGAACTACAGGTAGTTAGTGAAGAGTTTTGATCATCTTGGGTTTAATCATGGCCTACGGCTATTCCTCTGTGGTTATACTGTGACAGAGTTCACACTTTGGACAAAGAAATACTTTTTATGTGAGGATTTTTGTGTATAAATAAAGTTTGTGTTCATGAAGCTAACAGTTTTATTGTGATAAATTTGTCTTGTCATAATCCCCAGGACTGCACTGCGGCACCCACTGATCCTGGCAGTTTGCCTCACAGGCTTTGAAGGTTAAATTTCCCTACAGGGACAATAAAATGTAACCTACCGTATTTACCTTACTTACTCCAAAGGTTTTTTATTCTGCGAACTTGACTCTTGTGAGTTTTAAAGGGACAGTGTGTAAGATTTTTACCCGTTAATTACAGAAATTGAAGATACCCATTCAAAAATACATTGTTTTCCAAGCCTTTTCACTTCCATCATGAAATCAAAGTATTCTTTTGGACTTAGATATAGTCACATAAAAGGAGGATTGACCCCATGTAGAGGCAGCCATTTTGATTACGAGAGCCGCAGAAGGACATTTGGGCTCCGCCTTCGCCTTCGGTAAGGCTCGTGATTTTGGGTAAACAACGACAAGCATGTTGCCGGATCACACGTCGTAATGGATCTAACACGTGTTTTGGACTAAATTGTTTTACTGGATTTTATTCGCTGGATCCTTACAGACAGATTGAGACCAAGCTTATGGTGAAATACAGAGTTTGACCTGTCTAGAGCCTTCAAAGGTAAGCTAAGTAACAAACCTCGTTTTGTGCTTTTCCGTATAAAAGCCCCATGTGCTCGGGGAGTGATTGTTGTGCCGGGAAATGAATTGCATAGTCAAAAAGAGGAGACTGTAAGGTTTCATTTGATGTGTAGATTGTCATGGTACACGATCGGGAATGTGTGTTTTTATGCGAAAAGAACAAAAAAAAAACAGTGAACGGGACCGCGTTTTATTTATACCGTAGTTGTCGGTGAGAGCTCGCACAGCGCCGGGTGCGCGCGGGTACGCGAGCTGTCCACGTTACGGCCGGGTGACCCTCGAGGTCTGCCGTAGCCAAAAGAGGAAGTGCATGGTACCTACACCACCTATGCACCACGAATCCTACACACTGTACCTTTAAGTCATGTTATAATGCCATTATCTCATCAAAACATACTTACATGTCTGGAGTTGTGTTTCCCTTCATCCACACATGTAGTAATCCTGAATTATTAAAAGGTCTACATCTCTAAAGCTCAAAATACTCTGTTCCGCCTTGTGATGTCATGCAGTGGTAGTTTCAAGTTAACACTGGCTTTTTTAGCATTTTCGATGAAGAAACATTATACCATAGATCAGAAAATAACATAATATGGGTCCTTTAACCATTACAGTCCATTACATGATTATTTTGTCTGACTCCATTGGACCCTGTACCTCATTAAGATTTGAATTCAAACCTCCTATTAATCAAATGAGTGTTCTTCCTACACTGCACTGTAGGACATGTTTGTCTGTGTCCAGCAGCCTCTCTGCACATTTTCAAATCTCAGACTCTGGCTCTGGTTCATTGTGGCTGAGTCAGTGACTGAAAAACTCGGTGGATTCCTCAGCTCCTCAAACGCATCAATCACTTCTTTATGTGGTGAATGAGGCGAGTGGGTGGTGAGCAGAGACTGACAGCCATTTAAACGCTTTTAAACCACCCAAAATGTGCCTAATAGCACTGTTATTCTGTTAAGTGCTAAATGTAACATAGCCAGAAACTTAAAGAGGTTCTTCCTTTATCTTAAAGGTGCACCTGTTTAACTTTATGTTATTGCTTTGCCCAAAATGCTCCACTGTATAACAATAACAGGTGCTTTTATTGGTCAAAAATCACTTCAAAACTATGCATGGTGAGCGAGGTCACCTCCCCTCTGGTCTGAGATGTGACCTGGAGGCATCACCTGTGTATCTCCATGGAGAAAGATAAGTGTAATGCCATACTGTGGAATGTTCTAGGCATATCAGTAACACCACATAGAGACAAGCAGGTGGAGGACATTCCGCTAGAAAAGTTACATACTGCACAAAGTATTTATGGATTCTAATTAAAATGGGTAGGACAGAGCAAGTTTATTTCTACAGAGCAGTGCTTCTCAATTATTTCTGTGACGCCCCCCCTAGGAAGAAGAAAAAATTCCACGCCCCCCTCCCTGCATGGGTCTATAAATAGTATTATTTGTCTAAAAAATTGTTATTAGTACACCTCTGCATAACATTGTATCCTACATTGTAACATTAAAAACTTCCAACAAAGACTGCACTGTCTTTTTGCACTGAGGGCTCAAATATTAATGTGTTTTTAATGCAGCTTTGCGCACATTTGTTTACGTTTTACAGAAACGAAACTTAAAACCACCTTGCATAGAATAAAAGCGCTGAAAAAAAACAAAAAAAAAACACTCTCCTTGTGCCGCTGATGCGTCAGCTTCTGTCGGACTAAAGGACACGACTCAGTGGAATATACGTGTTTTTCTGTGACAGAGGATGTTCTGCTGATGGTGAGTCTGTTCTGTATATCGCGTATTTAAAGTTGCCGACCCCTGCCCCAGAGCAACAATGAGCGCGCCATTGCCAGGTACTGTTGTTGATGTGCATTTACACTTACTTCTAGTACAGTACGGCAAAAAAGCATTTTTCCCAGGGTCACACGCGCCCCCCCTGGCATCACGCCCCACTATTTGAGAAGCACTGGTATAGAGAAATAAAATAGTTTCACTTTGACGCTTCTTTCATGAACATCCAAGTGTAATATTGCCATATTATTGGTATATCATTCATCTGTCTGTATCCAACTTTTTTTGTCAAATAAATGGCTTAAGAATAGCCTGAAAAAAGTCTACAAATTGCACTATATGCGCTTGTTTCTAACTTCAACCTGCTCCTTTTGAGTTCTCCAGCCATATGCACATAAAATGCACCTCATAAGAAAAAATAAGTAAATTATAGTAAAGAAATATTATTCCTCTAACACACATCCCTTCTCTGTTTCTCAGTGTCTGGAGCGAGCCATGAAGTTCTCATACAATGAGTTCCACCTGTGGCACCAGCTCGGCCTGTCCCTTATGGCTGCAGGGAAGGTGAGATCCTCCCAGATACACTCCAGACCACCAAACTAAACCCAAACCACCAAACCACCACAACCGTCACACCTCACCCTGAAACTGCACGCTTTTACAAACAAAAGCCTGCCTGAAGCTGTTACTCATGTTAGACTTTAATCTGAGGTTTGTTTTAACACAATCTATAAGGAACTGATTTAGCTGGAACTACAACAGGTGAGCTGACTTATGCTCTTAAATATAAACTCATTAAATTAGACAGAAAGGCAGACATTTGAGTAAGCCAGACTGGGCCAATCTACTATTGAATTCCACATTTCTTTTAAACTTGAAGTCTTTGTGAGTACCATTGGGTTGGGACAGACTGGACTAATCGACCACCCACTTCGCCCCTATGTCACCCCTCACAGCTGCCCACCCCAAAAGTGTCCCTACCACACCCAGAGGAGACATGTGTGTTTGGGACGCGCCTCTGTCCTGTCCCCTTCCACATTCCTCTGTCTCCACTCACCCACCTCACACATGTCCACACACACACTGTTGGGTTTCCATGTTCTGTAGGGACTCTACATTCACTCCCATCCCTTAACCCTAGAACACTTTTGCTATAAAAAGTAACACCATCACTTTTTTATTTATTTTTTTTAATAATATACCCAACAAATGTACTTGTCATGAAAAATAGATCAAAATATGACAACACATGATCAATTAGAGTGGTTTTCTTTTATTTTCATGCTCCAAAATGACTGAAAAATTAGGAATTTGATAACAAAAACTCTTCCTAAAAAAAAAAGATAAATAAATAATAATGATACTGGAAACTTGGTCTTTGGTCCACCCATTCCTGGGACATGTGAGACTTCCCTGGTGAAGCACAGACTCCTCGACACACGAACAGTTGCAGGAGAGAGGAACAAAAATTGTATTTTTTCAGTGGGTAAAAATGACCACTTGACTAAAATATTATTTTCACCATAAGAATTCCCTTTAAAATCACCACTTTGTGATATTTATTCATAACCACTGCACTAAATAAGGATAGATAGACATTCCAGGACCACTCTTACTTACCTATTCCTTACATCCTCTTACATTAAATTCATTACATTCTTACATTCTTCCTTCACTATCGCCGGGTGAAAATCACCCAAAAGCCTGTAGGAAAAAGTGGGCTTTGGGGTAGGGAAACACCTACACCTTCAAAGATGACAAAAACAATGGTTAAGCTCCCCAGGGACCCATGAAACTCAGAAAAATGCAACATACTGAAAATCATGTAAATACTTTTGCTCGGGTGAAAATCACCCGCGATAGTGCTCTAGGGTTGACCATAGTCAGTACTTGTCCAGCCTTAACCTAAGCCCTAAACATAAACTAGTTTAACCCAAATCTGAATTTTAAACTGTGTCGTTTATGTATTAATAAAGGATTTAGACCTGATTTTTGTCCCCATAATGGAGGCAGGTCCCCATGTTGTGAGTGTGTGTATAGATTTGAGTCCCTGCACTGTAACAGAAACCCTCCCACACACACACATATGTGCGCTCTGTCAGGCGAGCACATGGGCCGTGGGAGCAGGAAACAGGTCCTAAATATATCATCCACAAAATGTGTCCTGTAAGGGCTGAACCAGATTCAGATTCCAAAGACAGTTGACATAATTTCTAATGAATACAGAAATACAATACATATGCATTTTACTATCTTATCTTATCTTATTTATTTCATTTACTTTAATATTAATATGTTCTAAAGTTTTGTTTATGAGTTAATTTCATTTAAAGCTAAATTTGGATTCATTTAAAGCTAATTTTGAGTTTTGAGTTTTATCTCTTTTTTGTTTATTCTTTGTTATTATTTTCCCATGATCTGCTTTTAAATTTGCTAAGGATTGTTGAGACTTAACACATGGCCTACAAATATGGTAACTTTAGTGTTAATTCTGACATTTCTTACAACTAAAACCAGTTCAAGGCAAGACCGGTACAAACAAACGGGTACAAAAAGTTATAATGTTAATGTCAAAGCTAATTTTGAATCCTTCACATGTTTTATCTCTTCTTTGTTTATTCTTTGTTATCATTTTGCCATGATCTGTTTTTAAATTTGCTCAGGATTGATGAGAAATCACATTTTACATATTGCCTACAAATTTCTTATGACTAAAAGGAGTTCAAGACAAGACCGGTACAAACAAACGGGTACAAAAAGTTATAATGTTAAAATACCTGACATGTTTCGGCGGTAGTCAGAGATCCTCTAGTCCAGGGGTGTCCAAACTACTCCAAATGTGGCCCTCAGTGCAGTTTTTATTGGCCCTCAAGCCCCCTGCTAAACTGACCCAAATTGGATCATAGGCAGTACTTTTTATGATAAATGACCACAACATCACATTGCATTATACAGACCTAAAATTAACATTTTATTAAAGCTACAGTGGCTCGGTCAAAGCTGTGTTTAATGCACTCACAACTCACTCCATTGATCACCAGTCTCCAGCTCTCCACTTCAAATACAGCTCTGGGAAAGAAAAAAAAGAGACCACTGCAAAATTATCAATTTTTATGGTTTTACAACTTATAGGTATGTGTTTGGGCAAAAGGAACATTTTTGTTTAAGTCTATAAACTACTGACAACATTTCCCCCAAATTCCAAATAAAAATATTATCATTTAGAGCATTTATTTGTAGAAAATGACAAATGGTCATGTTTTCAGACCTCAAAGAAACATGCAAATGCAAAAAAACAAGATCAAATTAATTTTAAAACAACATAATACTAATGTTTACACTTAAGAAGAGTTCAGAAATCAATATTTGGGGCAATAACCCTTATTTTTAATCACAGCTTTCATGCGTCTTGGCATGCTCTCCACAAGTCTTTCACATTGTTCTTGGGTGACTTTATTTCACTCCTGGTGCAAGAACTGAAGTAGCTCAGCTTTGTGTTTGTGTTGGAATTCAACAGACGCTGGAATGGAATGGCTGTAATACATGTAGAGATGCTGATTTCAGAAAAAAATGCAGTGGTGTCTTATTTTTTTCCAGTGCTTTAAAGGGGAATTAATGTTTTTTACAATGTTTTTTACAATCTGAGCCTTATTTCGGTCATAAAACAAGTTGTTTTACTCACCCATAGAACTTTGGTGTCATATGGAGCATTTCCAGAGATGTTTTAGATTAGCGATCTCCGTAACGTGAGTGGTCGGGGCACGATGCTGCAGTCACCAAAATAACACAAAATTTAGCACTTTTCAAATCATAGAAGCTCGATGTCTTAGTCTACACTTTCGTTTGAGTCAAAAGTGGCCTGTAATCCGAGATTTATCCATAGTTTCGAGTAGATGAGGAC
The DNA here is from genome assembly GCA_036785185.1 of Paratrypauchen microcephalus. Classification (NCBI taxonomy): domain Eukaryota; kingdom Metazoa; phylum Chordata; class Actinopteri; order Gobiiformes; family Gobiidae; genus Paratrypauchen; species Paratrypauchen microcephalus. The sequence goes on from JAVJIX010000001.1 coordinate 1,684,413, forward strand.
GCCAGTGCGCATGTGCGGAGTCACAGCTTATTTCGCTCTCAGGTCTCGGGACCCAACCATGAAACGCAAAGCTGTAAATTATGGATGAATCTCGGATTACAGGCCACTTTTGGCTCAAACGAAAGTGTAGACTAAGACATTGAGCTTCTATGATTTGAAAAGTGCTAAAGTTTGTGTTATTTTGGTGACTACAGCGTCGTGCCCTGACCACTCAGGTTAACGGAGATCGCTAATCTCAAACATCTCTGGAAATGCTCCATATGACACCAAAGTGTAATTGGGTGAGTAAAACAACTTGTTTTATTACCGAAATAAGGCTCAGATTGTAAAAAACGTGAATTCTAATTTAAGTGTAGATATTTGGCCCCTGAAAAAAATGTCTTGTCTCTGCATTCTGAAAGTTAAACTTGACCACACAATTTTGATCTGTCCTCCAGCTGAATATTAAACAGTGCAGTCTATTCTAATATTGTGAAACATTATGTGTGGTGTAAAAGCTGATTAACCTCGTGGTCTCAGATGAACAAAAGTTGGACGTTGCTGAAATAGTAATGCTCGGGTATTGTGTTTCTGTGTGTACGTGCGCTCGTGTGTGAGGTAGAGACATTGATCCTGGCGTGGGATAGGGTGACACTGCAGATCAATGGAGCTCTCTGCAAATAGGCTGGTCCCTAGAAGGAGCAGGGCCCACCTCAGTGCCGTCAGACCCACGACTATTTCAGGACATAATGATTGGCCCACTTGTATTAAATGACTGTGTGTCTAAATGGGACTATTAGGAGGGCTGCGTCAGGACAGAACATGATACAGCTACTACCAGAGGAGGCCACAGGGACCGTCATGATGGAGACAAGAGCGGACTGAGATTAAAGGTGCACTGTGTAACTTGCACCATCGATTTTATTGGCTTGCCTGGAATATTCCCCAATTTTCTTGCATTTTTTTATATAGCTAAAAAATACCTTAAAACAATATGAATTTGTTCACCTCCCCGCAGATCTGACCTGTAATCTGGCCTGGTTGCATCACCTGCTTTGAGATTGATAAATTTAATACTATACTGTAAACCAATCAGGTCAAGCCGACTCCGTGGAGACAGGCAGGTAGTGTTACAGATTGTATCTTTAATGAATAATGAAGTATTTTATCATAGAAAATGTTTGTTTTTTAAGCAGGATCTTGAAATCATTAAGACGGTACTTGTCAAAATAGTTATGTAGTTGGATTGCACAATAAAATAACATGATATTGGATAACCGCATTGACTATTACAGTACCGTTATTGTGACATTATATTTTGACTTAAACTAACAGACTAATCGATGACACAAGCAGGGGTGAGTAGAGTAGAGTAGGGCTGGGCGGTATACTGCTTCATACCGAATACTAGGGCTGAACGATTTTAAGAAAAAATTGAATTGCGATTTTTCTGGAAGATATTGCGATTTCGATTTCATCCGCGATTTTTTAAAATTAAGTTTCAGTGCACATGAACATGTGCAAACATCACAGAAACTTACATCATACCATTCAAACATTAAATTCCATAACTGTAATGTAAGAATGAAAACTAAAGTCAATAATTTATTTCAAATGTAGTCCTATGTATGAAAAAGAAACATGCTGTACATAGTCTACATTGAGTGCTTGAGCAACCCCAGTTATTACACCTGAAGAACTAAAAAAACTATGTCTTAAGTAGACCAAAAAAAGTCTTTTAACTTAGACGTTTCACCGGACTTTCATCCCATGCAATCGTCATGCAAATGCAAGTGGTGAACTTTCAAGTGGCGGTAAAAATTGATCATGTTTCCACTGGATGTGGCAACTTTAGCACAACATGTTTTGCAGAGGACCTGTTTTTGATGTTCTTCTGCAGCCTCAAACCCGAAATACAGTGGTCCCTCATTTATCATTACATATATTTGGCGGCACGGTAGCAGAGTGGTTAGCGCTCTTGCTTCACAGCAAGAAGGTTCCGGGTTCGATCCCCGGGTCGCCCAGACCTTTCCGTGTGTGTTCTGTGTGGAGTTTGCATGCATGGTCTGGGTTCGATCCCCGGGTCGCCCGAGCCTTTCTGTGTGGAGTTTGCATGTTCTCCCCGTGTCTGGGTGGGTTTCCTCCGGGCACTCCGGTTTCCCCCACCAACCCAAAACATGCACCATAGGTACTCCAGCTTAGGTCCTGACCAAACCGAAGCAAGAAGATCATGGAGATGGTCCCCGGGCGCCCTAATGTGTGTGCTGCCCACTGCTCCTAATATATGTATATATATATATAGGATGGGTTAAAATGCAGAGAAGAATTTCTCCAGTGTGAGATCAATAAAGTTCACTTCTTCTTCTTCTTATCGCGGGGGTTAGGTTCCAGAAATAACCCGTAATGAGTGAAATAGGGAAATAGCGAAGTAGGACAACTTTATATTTTACTATTATTATACATGTTTTAAGGCTGCAAACGCCTTAAAACACTGGAATTAACGTTTCGTCACATTTCTCTCTCGTTTAAACACTCAAACGTTCGTAGATTTTCAACAAAATGTATTAATAGTGAAGCGTGGGGGCTCGGCGAAGCCCCACCGGAAGCGCAAGGGGAGCGTCTCATCCAACGGCACTGCCATGTCCCGGGACGCGACGCGCACCAACCCTTTGGAGAAGTGTGCGTGGTCAAATCCGTGACAACGCAGCACGACTGGCGCAAGGCCGGGGCTGCGAGCATGAGATCGAACCACGGCGCCCGGACCATGCCTCCCCCTCAGGACCGCTTCCTCGCAGCCCGAGCCACAAACCGAACACGCACAAACGAACGCAAGAGCCGCACGAAACCAGCAAAGAGCCGCATGGAGTGATTTAATCCTGGTCCAGTCCCGGTTTAGTCCAGGTCTAGACCTGGTCCAGTCCTGGTTTAGTCCAGGACCAGTCCAGGTTTAGACCTAGTTTAGACCTGGTCTAGACCTGGTCTAGCCCTGGTTTAGTCCACGTTTAGTCCCGGTCTTGTCCCGGTCCCCCCGCGTCCCCCATCTATCAATCAGCAAAGGTCTATAGTCTCTTAGCCAATCAGGATGCAGAATACAATGTTACACTATTTAAAAAAAATAAAAAATCTGCGAAACAGCGAGGCCGCGAACAGTGAACCGCGATAGAGCGAGGGACCACTGTACTGCCAAATGATCGTGTTTTTCTTTGGGTTCAAAACCCCTGACTCTGCTTCTGGTCCCGCTGAAGCCATTTGTGAAATAGATGACCACCTACACTGATTGGAGTCGAGAAGACGTGACCTGTCCACGTGCAGCTTGCCGCTTCTGATTGGTGGGTTGCAGCATGGCAGGAAGGCGGGCCAGGTGGCATACATGTGTGAAATAGTTGACGAAACAAAATCTGGGTCAGTTAGGAGCACTGCAAAAAACTTGAATGATTCTTAATGATTCTTTAACGATTTAAGCGACTTTAACAATCCCAAAATCGTGTTGTCTGAGATCGCGATTTTTGATCTAAAACGATAGATCATTCAGCCCTACCGAATACTGGTGTTTTTGTTTTGTTTTTTAATTATATGGATTTTTCATATATCCCAATCCCGGTGAGTGTGTGCGTACAAAACGTCGGGAACACAAAACGTCGGAACGTGGCGCAGCGAGACATTGTTTGAGAGGGGAGGGAGACTGTTTTGCGAGTGAATTTTTTTTCGCTGAAAACGCGTGGTGCCTCCATTATCTAACCGATTTTCTGGGCACAGAAGCGCTGCGCTTGAATTGCGTAGCTAAATTTGCATGAGAAATGCCATGTGTGGCGTGTTCACACGTCGAATTGCGTGTGTCACACTCTCAAAGCGTGAGACTTGAGAGCCCTGGGAACTTATACCGAAAATCTGGCGCTGATCAAACAACCGTATTCTGTAAATGTTGTCGGGCTAAAGTTGTAGCCACAGGAGGCGACACGAACGATCTGCTTCACCACCTCCGTCACAAACATGTCCTGGAATATGAAGAATGCACGAAACTAAGATCTGCATCCTCTTCCACGTCTGCAGGGAACGTTCAAGTTGGCGCCGCGACACAAAACACCACTCAGACGTCACTCAAAGACGCGTTTGCTAAGGGGACTGCCTACAACAAGAAAAGCAAACGGTGGAACGATATTACCAACGCTGTTACTGTCCACTTCGCCAAAGACATGGTACCACTTAGTCCTGTTGAGAAAGGAGCTTCAAGGAGATGATTAAAGCACTGGGCTCAGATATGTTTTACCAAGTTCAATTTACTCCAGTAATTATTGATAAAAGGAGAAATTCAATTTGTCAACTGGACAAAGTTTGTTAGGTTGAAAATGTTTCGCCGCTCATCCGAGAGGCTTCGTCAGTTCTGGTTCGAGTGCTGGTAAGACATTGCTTATATCTAGCTGCAGGGAGGAGCTCACTACACTAAATTCTTCTGAAACTATCTCAACTAATTTGTATTGCAATTCTCTCTTTTGTATTTTGAATTTCTCTGGCGTGTAGTTTAGCATTCCTATTCACCCTCACGACCGTTCCCACACCTCTGGCCCTGACCTGCCTGCCCTCTTGTTTCTTTTGTCTGTTTTGACTTTGGTTTAAGAATGGAATTGTAAATGGGAGACAAGTTATGTCTGACTCCCCCACTTCTGTTTAAAGAAGGATTCTCTTTTTTGACAAAAATTGCCTCTTTAACTCCCCTCTCAAACCAGTTCTTTTCCCTGGCTAAGATCTGAACCTCACTGTCCTCAAATGAATGGCCCGTGGCTTCTAGGTGAAGATGTACGGCAGATGACGGTCCACTCTGGCACGCCCGTCTGTGTTGGTACATCCTCTTGTGAAGTGGCTGTTTTGTTTCTCCAATGTAGCGCTCACTGCAGTCTTCACTACACTGAATGGAGTAGACCACATTGCTTTGTTTGTGGCTCAGTGTTTTGTCCTTTGGGTGGATGAGTTTTTGTCTTAAAGTGTTTGTGGGTTTGAAATAAACTGGGATTTCATATTGTCTGAAAATCCTCTGTAGTTTTTCCGAAACGCCGGCCAGGTAAGGAATCGCTACCCCTTTCCTCCTGGGTTCGGATTCTCTGTTGTCTTGTTTCTTGCCCTTGTCTCTCTTGGTTTTGTTGAACGCCCATTTAGGATATCCACAAACAGAACGGGCTTCCTGCACATGTAGTTCTTCTTTCTCCTTATCCTCTGTGCTTGTGGGAACCACTTGGGCCCTGTGTTGTAATGTCCGAATAGCACCCAGTTTGTGCTGCAGTGGGTGGTGTGAATCAAAAAGCAGGTATTGGTCTGTGTGTGTGGGCTTCCTGAAGACTTCTACTTGGAGTCGCCGGTCTCCTCCTATCGTTATTGCACAATCTAGGAATGCCAATGTGCTATCCTTGGCGTCTTCACGGGTGAATTTGATGTTTGGATCTACAGTATTGATATGTGCAGTAAAAGGTTCCAAATCTTGAATTTTGATTTTTGAAAAATTATCATCAACATAGCGAAACCAGTGTGTGGGAGGAGTGCCTGGATATGAAGCTAAGGCACTCTGTTCTAATTGTTCCATATATAAATTAGCCATGATAGGGGAGACCGGTGAGCCCATCGCACAGCCATGGATTTGCCTGAAGAAGTTCCCTCTGAACTGGAAATAGGTGGTATTCAGACAAATTTCCAGCAGTTGGCAGATTTGGTCAGGTGAAAGTTTGGCTTTCTCTTCTAGCTTGGAATCCTGTAGTAATGTCCTTCTCACGGCTTCAACAGCTAAAGCTGTGGGAATACAAGTGAAAAGAGAAGTTACATCAAAGGAAACCATTGTCTCATCCCGACCAAACTGGAGAAACTTAACTTTGTTTACAAATTCGGCTGTGTCTACTCCATTCAGTGTAGTGAAGACTGCAGTGAGCGCTACATTGGAGAAAAAAACAGCCACTTCACAAGAGGATGTACCAACACAGACGGGCGTGCCAGAGTGGACCGTCATCTGCCGTTCATCTTCACCTAGAAGCCACGGGCCATTCTTTTGAGGACAGTGAGGCTCAGATCTTAGCTAGGGAAAAGAACTGGTTTGAGAGGGGAGTTAAAGAGGCAATTTTTGTCAAAAAAGAGAATCCTTCTTTAAACAGAAGTGGGGGAGTCAGACATAACTTGTCTCCCATTTACAATTCCATTCTTAAACCAAAGTCAAAACAGACAAAAGAAACAATAGGGCAGGTAGGTCAGGGCCAGAGGTGTGGGGACGGTCGTGAGGGTGAATAGGTATGCTAAACTAGACGCCAGAGAAATTCGAAATACAAAAGAGAGAATTGCAATACAAATTAGTTGAGATAGTTTCAGAAGAATTTAGTGTAGTGAGCTCCTCCCTGCAGCTAGATATAAGCAGTGTCTTACCAGCACTCGAACCAGAACTGACTAAGCCTCTCGGATGAGCGGCGAAACGTTTTCGATGTAACAAACTTTGTCCAGTTGACAAATTGAATGTCTCCTTTTATCATGGATTCTACCTGGACAACTGAGGGATTCTTCACGCATGCAGTAATTATTCTTTAAATTATTAGGAACTAGTCATGCATGAAAAAAAAAATACTGTCAAATACCATGACACCGATATAATTTTGTAAAGAACATACTTTTCAGGTACGACTTATTGTAAATACGTGGCATTGGTTGTAGCTTTTGTAAATGCTTTTGCTTTTCATGACCTTCCCAGAACGTCCCTCTCTTTATGTGTCTTTTTGCTTCAGGCAGCTGCAGCTGTGTCCGTTTTAAAGGAGTGTGCGCGGATGAGAGCGGAGGACCCTTCACTGCCGCTGCTCGCTGCTAAAATCTGCATCGGACAACTGCACCTGGTAAAATCGCACACACAAGCAGCATTTCATTTAATACATTTGACAAGGGCGGATTTGGTTGTCTTGCGTGAATCAAACCTGTTTTGTGTCTTTGGTAAGAATTCATTACAGAGTGACCAACTTTGCTTAATAATAATTTTCTTGGTATATGTCGTTTAATTGACTTACTTTGCATTTACTCATTTACAGGTGTTTTATTGAAAAAATTACCTTGAAAAACATGCATTCTTGCTGATTCGGTCTGAACTGTAACTTGGTGTGGTGTTGTTGCCAGCTTCTTTCCATGGACGAGGAAGAAATTAATAAAATCTTCTACATAGAGACAAGCAGGTGTTAGAGCCTCCAAAAAAGGTTACACAGTGAACCTTAAAAGTGCTCATATTACACTATTTTGTGATCTATGTTATAATGTTTATTCATCAAAAGCATTCCTGGGGTTGTGCTTTGTTTCATTCACACAAGTTTAACACACAAACCCTGCATATTTAGGCTGAGTCTCAAATGGAAAACACTGTTCCACCTTGTGATGTCATGTGGTAATACAGGTAGTGCTTCACTGTGTTTTTAAACATCTTTTTGGATGATTTCAGTCCTGGAATGGCCACTCTCTACTGAACTAAAGGTAAAAGGTAGCTGTTAACTTGAAATTTACCACTTCATGACATCACAATGTGGAACAGACTGCTCAGTAATTCAGGATCAAATGTGTGAATGAAACAAGACATAACTCCAGATATGTTTTTGATAAGGTAATAACATTATAACATGGTTTAAAGCGCACAAGAGTCAATTTTGTACAATGTAGGACCTTTAAAGATCTTTTATCTTTGATGCTTTTATATGGCGCCTTAGTGGTTCCCTAATACTGTAAATGAATCCTTCTTCAAAATCAAGCCTCAGTGCATGAGAGAGCCTCTTGGAGACAGCCCTATTCAGAAATATGTCTCTGAAACGCTTTATTCTGGGCATTGTTGCTTGAATGCAAATGAGGAGGACAGAGACAGGCCAGTGCAGTGGGTGGGGGTGTGGCCAAATACGCCGCTGTTTCCTGGATTAGCGGTGCGATGTGCGCTGTCACCCACTTTCGCGTTTTAAGCGCAGAGGAAGATAGGACAAGCGTCCCATGAAAAAAAAAGCACTCTTACACCAATTTCCTCAGAAAATAAAATTAAACCACTGCTGTTTCAGAGGTTCGGAGGCTTGGATGTCCTTTAAACACTCTCACGTGTCTCCAGGCAAATAAAAAAACGCGTAACTCGTATGTGGTCCAAATTCTCTGGCCGTCATTTCCAGAGACAGGGGGTGGACATCCAGACGGGGGGTGGAAACCTTTCCCCGAGTGTGACGTCAGATAATTCCCTTGTCGAAAATCGCCCGTTTGGGCTGTCTTTTTTTCAAACGCGGAAAAGGATCGCAATTGCTCAGTTTGCACATTTCGCAACTTTTAGCCATGGGTAGGGTCTAAACAGGGTAGGGGAGCTCACATTAACGTTCAAAAACCTCAGAAAGTGAAAATTTCATGCCATAGGACCTTTAAAGTGTAATTTATGTCAACTTTACCCACATTTTGCTACTTCTATATTACGTAGGATATTGTAAATCATCCTTATTTGTAAAACTTCTTCCTTTATAACGAGATATTACAGATGATTACACACATTTCTGTCAAAATAATACTCACATGACACTGTGGTTTTAATATTATGTCAGTTTTAATTTAATAATGACAACACCTGCCCAATAAAATGCATTGATATTTACAGAGAAAATAACACCTTTTTCTCTGAGCTTTACACACCAGATTTGACCTTGTGATGCATAGAAACAGCTTCAGACTTCTCTCTTTTACTCCAAGGACAAAACACGGACCCTCTGTGTAATATTTCCCAACAGAGACAGGTGCTATGGTAATCTGATAATCTCTTTGGTCCTTCCACATTCACCTGTCATAATCTAATGCTTTATGGCCCAACGCCGAAACTCTAGTAAGTGGGTGATTCATATTCACCTTATTTTTGAAGTTGCATCGTCATTGGGGTTGTATTATTTTACACGGGGTGCTGATCTTCACAGTAAATAAGTTCTATCTGGACCACAAAGCCGTTTTAAAGCCTCCCAGAGAATCAGTGCAGTGTTGACTTGATGGTGCACATTTTTAATGCAAATAAACCTACTTTTTCATATTTTAGTGGCAAAACTTTTCACAAATTCTCAATAAAAATAATGGGATTCTCACTAAACAGAAGTGCCACCACAAAGAAAGCCCAGTTTAGTTGCATTTACGCCAAAAGTGGGGAGGGCGGTGTATGATCTGCCACTTACTTGTCTCCATTTGAGATGTTATTGCGCTATCTGGAATGTTCCACAGTATGGCATTATGCCCTGTTCCTGTTCACTGGACCTGGATCCTCCCCTTCCCTCACCTGGCTAGATGACCCATACCTTATCCTTTGATTTTCTGCTTTTCTGTTGGTTAAATCAATGTTTTTTGTAAAGATCTGCGAGACCCGCTGTTGTGCTTTGGGACTTTACAAAAATAAATTGAACTGAATAAAAAAAAATATCTATGGTGACAGGCAAGTAACTCCAAGTTAGGCGAGTCTGCTCAATTTCACTGTATTTTTGAGCTATAAAACACCTGTATGTGAATAAATGGCAGATAGATAAGTTTAATATTACACTGTGGAACATTCCAGGCGACACCACCACCACCAAAAAAGCTGCATAATGCTACTTTAATATTAAAAGTTATTCACGTTTTTGAACCTCAACCAAGACAGGCACATTTTAAGGATTGCAAAAATCTCATCTGATTGTGATAGTGAGAATCCTCCCCCCAAAAATATAAATATATCACATTCAGTTTTGTTTATTTTGCCTCTTGTTTTAGTGATTCCTGCAGGGGGCACTGTTCAGCTTCTGCTTTGTTTAAATTATCAATGCGGAGTAACAGATGTTGTCAATACAGTTGTTTTGTTGAATCTATCACTGACCACACACATATTGGAAACCAGTCCTATTTTGTAAGGGGAGTGCTTATTTATAAATAACATGCATTTTTTGTTATATTTGTTCATCTTGTAAAAAATAATGTTCTATATTATAAAGTAGTAATCAAATGGTATGTGATCATTGTAAAATACTATATATTATTGACTTTATCTTAGTCTTTTTACAGGATTAAAATTACTTTCTAATAAGACAAAAAATGTGAAGTATTTAAAGTTTTGGATTTTAAAATAAATTGCATGAACTGTCACTGCTTTTCAAAATATCAGTGAAGCCTGACTGGTGTTGCATTGAAAAAGCAGCATGTGGGCTGGTAATGTAAAGCTTTATAATTCACAGATTGAAGATCAGGGCCCATTGCCCATCTGGAGCTAATGAATCGTCACAAATCTGCATGCGACCTCCGCCTCATGCACACACACACATGTAATCCACACCAGTGCGTTTAGTCCTTGAGTTTAACAGGAAAAAGTGACATAACTAAACTAGCAAAAAGTAGAGGTGATACTGAATGTATTCTGAGTGGCAATCCATCAGAAATCTGCTAAAATGTGCGCGCAAATGATGTTGTTTTCATTTAAATATTGTACAAAATGTGAATGAATTATAAAGTGACCCCAAAAGTGAAAAAATACAAATGAATGAACCTACTTTACTGTTAATTTCAATCATCTGTCTATGCAGCATTTTCTTGATTACTTTTAATTAACAATGTACTCCAGTATTCTACATTTCCATTGCAACAACTGCAATATTTTTTCACTTTTTTTCAATATAGTACACCAAGTTTCCTCTATGAATCTGTATTTAAAGGCTCACTGTCATTTATCTGGTCTAAGATCATGTCAGCTGCTTATATAATCCTAAATAATAAATATCCCATTTTTTTGTAGCTGCATTCTAAACCTCATGAAATTCATGAGTGTGCTCATAATTCAGTCTTCTCTCAAAAGTAGATTTATAATGAGTTGTTTACAAAGTGCACTCTGAACAGAATCCTACTTTTTCAACATAGACCACAAATCGTAGTCCCATTAAATACAGCATCACAGCTCATATTGAAACCCTTTATTTACACGATGGGGGAGGGAACAGGTCACATGGAAAGTGTTTTGGGCAGTGATGCAGGTCAGACAGAGGAAAAGAGAGAGAGAAGGGGTCAGGATTAGAATGGCTCGGAGCACATCTGTCCACAGCTGCACTCTCTAAGGAGCTTAAGCCTTAATCACAATAGGACACTATGGGCATGGGACTGTTACATCACAACCAACTGGGCCACTGTCGTCCTCCATACTATTCATCTAAGAGTGTGCTATGCAAGAGTGCGCCCTTGTTGAACTTTGAGGTCCAGAGCAGTGTTTCCCAACCTGTTTATAGTCATGATGTGCCCCCTGGAAGAAAATGCCTGTAGACATGATGCACATGTGATACAATCTCTAATAGGAAGTGTATTAATTATACATGTATCAGTGGTGTGCCGTCAGGGGAATCAAGGCAAATGGTTGCCTAATAAAATCTAAAATCATTGCGTGTCAAAAGTATAATTCAATTGTTTCAAATTACACACACTTCTGTGTGTTTGAAACACAGTTGCAATGGCAGCCGTGTTCTTTACTATACTCTTCTGGTCACTGAGCAAACTGCAACAACCGCGGTTCTGAACGTCCCATGTTTTGCCCTTCTACAGAGGCCTGGAGGCACATGTTGAGAGTGCGGCTTACAGTCATTACAGTCTAGGCTTTCTACATGCGCTTGTTTAACCGGAGAGGCCAGTCGGTTGTTTTGTGCATGCGTACTGACGACCACAGCGGCTCAAACAGCTCTGAATAAACCCACATCATCACCATGGGAACCTGAGGGGAACCAGATATGTGTGGCGATTCCCAGTGAGTGTGCATGTGCGGCAGGAGATGACAACGGCAGCGCAAACTTTCAACACAAGTGTCTAAAAATAACTCGCTTTTAGTGACAAGTCATTGTTTGTAGCTTTGCGTTTGTAATGATTAGATGTTAGTTAGAAATACAGGCCATCGTTTAATCAAACAGTGAGACAGTTTCAGAGCTATTATGTGTGAAATGGAGGATCCTGATGGAGCAGTGGAGTGTGAGCGGCTGGGGCAGTGAGGAGTCCGCCTCATCTCTGTGCGTTTATGAGGAACGACAGTGTCCATGGAATAACGGCACTATTACACTCGTGTGTGTGTGTGTGTGTGTGTGTGTGTGTGTGTGTGTTAGCGTGTGACTATTACACACATATAGCAGAACATGTGTGTGCTCTGGACCTACTCTGCTTCAGGGAAATACAGGACAATTTGCATCTATGAGAGGTGAATATGAGTGCTCTGTGCTAACCAATATTATAGATAAGATACGATAAGGTAAGATAAGACTTTATTGAGCTCACGCAGGAGAAATTTACTTGTCACAGTAGCTCCAGGTAGGGACAGTTTGAACAAGAAAGAAAAGTGCATGCAGGCAAGAATGGCATAAAAATAAGTAATAATAATCATAAAATAAGTCATAATTTGAATAAGTAATAATAATAATAATAAAACAGTGACAGGGAGAGTATTGAAAAAACAATCCATGGTCCTAGTAAAAATAAATATTCTAATTTGTAATGTAGTTTGCAGAAACGTGCCGTTATTAAAGTGTTATAGACTAAATGTAGACATCCACCCCAAGTCTGCTTGCCAACCCATAAAAGTCACCTCCCACTACTGTTATATATTATATTCACTTATGTGCATTACAAATTTAGACTAGCCTAGACTAAAAAAAAGTTCTTATCAAAAAAGAATTATAATTACTTATAATACAAAAATAACAAGATGACACTTCTTTTTTCCATAACTGTTTGCAAACACCTTGGTTCATTCTGCATAACCCATGAAGTTACCCATACCACAGTTTGGGAACCATTATTCAATTAGTTCTTTATAGTTCCTATATTACACAAAATTTACTCTTGTGACCTTTAAGCTCACAAGCGGTTTCGGGGTGCCGAGGGGGCGGCTGGCTGGTGCTTAGGGGTGTGATCCGGATGGCCGCCTGGATCCGGGGTTCTTTGGGGTTTTTGTATGGTGGACGGGGGCACCTGGAGGGGGGCGACGTTATCTAGGTGCACCTTTAGTTATTACTGTTACTGCTGTTGTAGTGGGATGATTGCGGATGGTCTGGACCTGGACCCTCTCCCAATGTTTTGGATTGTTTTTAATGCATCATTTCTTAGTCAGGGCAAGCTGAATACCTACACCTAGGCTGCAGGACAATGTCCTCCTTCTTTTAATGCATCATTTCTTAGTGAGGGCTGAACACCTACACTTAGGTTTGCAGGACAATGTCCTCCTTCTTTTAATGCATTTAGACACATTATAAATAGCATACACATTATACACAATATAGGGCAACATAGGATATGAAGAAATGTTCGGAGAGGGGGGAGAAGTGGATTTTAAAGTGGGGCGACAGCGGTGATGGTGATGGACGGAAGGTGTGCTTCGGTGCTCGTCCCTCTCTAGGTGCTGTCCCTGTGTGGTCCTCTGGAGGATTCCTGGGTGCTGGCGGTGGTCTGGTTTACGCTCTGGGTCTGGCCGGTCATCCCTTTGTGCCGCCTGGGGCGGGTCCTGGGGGTTTTTCCGCTTGGGTTCGCTGGCTGCCTTCTCGGTTGTCCAGTGCATGGATGGGGGGTGGGTGGACGCCAGTGTGGGAAGAGAGTGGTGATGGTGATGAGGAAAGGACGCTGGTACAAACGAAGGGAAAAAAATAAATAAAAAAAAATAAAAAATAAAAGTCATGGAAGGAGGGTTTGGGGAAAGGAAGGAAGGAGGGAAAGGAACAAAAATGTATGCCCTGTCTAGGCTACCCCACTATGGTGGGACACAGCCTTTGTATATAGATAGATAGATAGAGCTTTAAGCCATGTTATAATGCTTTTACCTCATACCTGGAGACGCTCCGTTTTACCTTGTGTCATGAAGCGGTAGTTTTCAGGTTAACAGCTCCTTTTACACCTTTAGTTCAGCAGAGACTGGCAGTTCCAATTCCAATTTGTATTTGAAAGAAATATACGTGAACAGATAATCTACAAAATGTTACAAGTACTTTTTCATGCTACTGTGAGCTAATGAGAAAATAATTTCACTGTAGCTCATTTGTGCTAACAGAGAAACCATTGAATTTGGAGTTTTTGTTCCACGAGGACAGGCCTAATTACAAAGATATTAACCTTAAATTGGGTCAAAACCTCTGCAGTCTGACAGTTAAATGCCTAATACCACTGAATTCTTATCTATCTGCCATCTCAATATTAAACATATAATCTTGTAAACCTAGCATCAGTTTCTCAATTCCTATAAAGCAGTTTTGGAGGGCACAATGTTTTTAATCGCCAACTATAACATGCTCCTATTTTACTTCATTCAAGGCAGAAAGAGAGAGAGAGAAGGAGAGAGAGGGAGAAAGAGAGAGAGAATGAGAGAGATAGAAAGAGAGAGTGGGTGGGGCAACTAATCCTTAGTTGTGCACGGGACTATGTTTTTAAAGACTGTGTTCTGGACTCAAAAAAGAGAGAGTTGAGAGAGTGAGAACGTGAGGAAGAGAGGAGGGATAGAGGAAAAAAAGAGAAAGGTGAACTGCAGCCCGCCTGACCACTGTCCAAACACATATTTCATGTTTTATTACATGACCTCTGCTATCGTTCTGATGTGTGAAGCTGTTTAAATGAGGCTAAAAACAATAGGTAGTGCTGTCAGGAGATTTAAAAAAAAAATCAAATTAATTACAGGATTTGTAATTAATCTAATTAATCGCGTTTTAAGAGTGTGTGATAGAGAGAGAGAGATAGAGAGAGATAGAGAGATTGAGACTACCTCTGTGTAGATATTGAGAGAGAGAGGGAGAGATAGAGAGAGATTGAGAGTGAGTGAGTGAGCGAGCAAACGAACAAACCCACTTTGCGATTGAGTTTGTCAGTTTTCATGTGGTCTCTGTGGTCATTCGTTGCTCAAATTCTGTGAGCGTGGTTTGGTGGTTTGGTGGTTTGGTGAAGTGCGCACTCTCACCGGTAACGATGGAACTTGTCCGGACGTGTTTATCGTTCAAATGATCCGTCAGGCTGGAGCAGCTTCGGTGATCGGAAAATTCTTTTTGACAAAAGCTACAAATCACCGCGTTCTTGTTGATCGTCCCGTCTTCATTCTTTTTATAAGTAAACTTGCCGTTCAAAGGCCCTGGCAGTGATATGCTCGCCGCACGTCAAATTTAAAATGCGAGTGCTTTGAATTGCCGCTCATAATTAATTGCATTAATTTTTATAACACGTTAATTTTCAGTGTATTTAATTAATCTAATTAACGTGTTAAACTGACAGCCCTAACAATAGGTGCTCAATTTTTTAATGAGGAAACATGTGATGGCTACAAACTAATTAAAATCAATGTAACAATGTATCGTTAGACCAGGGGTGTCCAAACGTTTTTCATCAAGGGCCACATATCTAAACACAGACGAAGCAGAGGGCCAATCGAGGGCCATAGACTGGTGCTCAGTACAGTCAATAATTGAAATATTTGCATGTCTAACATGTTTGAATGAGCTATCAGTCCTTTATTCATGCTAAGATCCTCAAAACCACACAATAAACAATAAATATTATCTTATCAAAGTAGATTTTCAAAAAACTTGCAGTCAAAAGTTCTGCTCAAGGTAATTTGGGCCAATTCACCTGGAAGCCTGAGGGCCAAGAAAAAATTGTCTGAGGGCCACATTTGGCCCACGGGCCATAGTTTGGACATGCCTGCGTTAGACCATAAAGTGATGCAACTAAGGATGAGTACTGCAGTACAAACATCTACTGCCATCAGCACATTATTATATTATATGTGTTGATGGTATAATAATTTGAGAGATGAGAAAATAAGGGCCATTGTCATAGCAGGTCATTTTTATTTTTTTTTAAGTGATGTGACAGAAGCCATGAATGCGTGATAATGTGTCACGGTGTCAGCAGCATCACTTTTTTAATTCCCAAACGCACCTGCTGTGGCTCAGCTGTGTAAAAATGGATCTGTGGCTCTTTTGTTTGTTTTTGACCCTATCTTTTTGAGCTGCTTTGTTGTTAGAATCCAAGAAGATGTCCCATTCCAATCTCTAGACATTGTCATTCTAATAATTTCTCAGAAGTTTATTTTTGCCACATCAGCCTTGTGCTGTACCCATTTCCCTTCAGCCTGTGTCCTTGAGTGACTCTTCTTTCCTCTGTCTCCAGTATGACGAGGCTGTGTCCCT
Organism: Paratrypauchen microcephalus; assembly: GCA_036785185.1. NCBI lineage: Eukaryota > Metazoa > Chordata > Actinopteri > Gobiiformes > Gobiidae > Paratrypauchen > Paratrypauchen microcephalus. The sequence continues at coordinate 1,700,543 of JAVJIX010000001.1, forward strand.
GTCCCAGAGGGTGGTGTCCATGGGGGAGGAGGCCGGAGAGTTCCTGCCCAGAGCTTACCTGGCTTTAGGGCTCTGCTGCAGCCTGCAAGCTACTGAAGGTACGTAACACAATGAGCAATGGAAAATTATCAGATAGGATGTACTTTTCTGTCTTTGCTTATGCTTCAATTTTTGTAACATATATTCTAACAATTTTGTATGTCATTGTCATTCAAACTAATGCAAAAATTATGTTTAAAGTTGTATTAACTATAGTAATGTGCCTCTTTCACAGCCTCTTTAAAAGCAGACCGGGATCATTTTAACAAGCGAGCTCTAAAGGCTCTTAACAAGTGAGTGATATGGTCTTTACCTTCTACATTTTGTACAATATATTTTGTGTGGTGATACTGGATGTTTTCCATAAAATGTAAATACTTGCTTTAGCTTACAAGGCAGCCTAAGAAGTACAATTAATCGCAATAAAATCGTAATTGTCGTTTGACTGGTTGAAATGATGAAAACGCTAAGATCAACGGTTTTGTTCTCCACTATTTTTGCACTTAATGTCCTTTAAATATAACTTTAAAGGTCCCATGGCATGAAATTTTCACTTTCTGAGGTTTTTGAACGTTAATGTGAGCTCCCCTACCCTGTTTAGGCCCCCTCCCCATGGCTAAAAGTTGCGAAATGTGTAAACTGAGCATTTGCGATCCTTTTCTGCGTTAGAAAAAAAGACATCCCAAACGGGCGATTCTGAACAAGGGAACTTTCTGACATCACACTCACGGAAAGGTTTCCACCCCCATCTGGATGTCTACCCACCGTCTCTGGAAATCACGCCTAGAGAATTTGGACCGCAAACGAGCTACGCAATGCGAGATGCGTTTTTTTATTTGCCTGGAAACACGTGAGAATGTTTCCAGGCTCGGATGTCCTTTTTTGAGCCTCCGAACCTCTGAAACAGCAGTGGTTTAATTTTATTTTCTGTGGAAATGTGTTTTTTTAATGGAAAGCATGTCATATCTTCCTCCGCTCTTAAAACACGGAAGTGGGGCCAGCGCACCGCTATTCCAGGAAAAAGCGGAGCATTTCGCCACAACCCACCCGCTGCACTGGCCTGTCTCTGTCCTCCTCATTTGCATTCAAGCAATAACGCCCAGAATAAAGCGTTTCAGAGACACATTTAGCCTCATGAAGACAGTCAGAGTCATATCTCATGCACTGAGGCTTGATTTTGAAGAAGGATTCATTTACAGTATTAGGGAACCATTAAGGCGCCATATAAAAGCATCAAGAAGTACCATGTCATGGGATCTTTAAAACAGGGATGTCAAACAGGCGGCCCGGGGGCCAGATCCGGCCCTCCAAGACCTTTAATCTGGCCCTCAGCTGATTTTCTATTATAATATTTTAATTATATTTTAATTTTCTATTCAAATATTGTTAATTTTCTGCGCCTCTTTTCTGCGCAGTTTAGCATAGCAGCGTCTCCAGCACCTCTGTGCGTGGCCCCTCCCACCAGAGCAGCACAAATGAAGACTCATCTCTTTCCAAACGCTCTTAAAGGACCATCGTTTTGACTGTTGACGTGACACCCTCATCAGCAAAATGTCAAAAATGAGAAAAGTGGACACAGAGTGCAGGATTTTCCAAGAAAAATGGACTAATTCCTATTTGTTCACGGAGGTGAATGGGAAACCTGTGTGCTCGGTGTGTTTGCAACAAGTGGCGATGCTCAAGGAATATAATCTTAAACACTACTACAAGACACGGCATTTCGAACAATACATAAACTTCAACAGAGAATTGAGAAGACAGAAGATAAACGGATCATTGCTGGACTGAAGAAACAGCAGTCTGTAATAGATTTGCATTTCTCTGGACAAATATTTTGACTTATTGCTATTTTTGGGGTATATTTGCCATGAGTTTTCTGATCTGGCCCCTTTAGGATTAAAGTAGGTTGGATACGGCCCCCGGACCAAAATGAGTTTGACACCCCTGCTCTAAAGCGTCTGTATCTGATTTTTCCTTTCTTAAAATACAAAAAAACAAAAGTAGTTCATTTTAAATGGTTTGCAGCGATCCGCCCTTATTCACCGCATTGAGTTTATAAGTGCTTTTTATTCAACTTCCAGAGGCCAGAGTCGAGTTTTGCCATCACGGTAATGCTACCAGCAACTAGCATGCTAACAGCAAACCAGCAATACTTCCTGGTTCATAGAATATCATTTTATAATTAGATGTAGATAGCACACAACAGTATCATTTTATACCCTAGAGCTGCTTTTTAAAGGTCCCATGGCATGAAATTTTCACTTTCTGAGGTTTTTGAACCTCACACACACACACACACACACACACACGGCTAAAAGTTGCGAAATGTCTAAACTGAGCATTTGCGGTCCTTTTCTGCGTTAGAAAAAAACACAGCTCAAACGGGCGATTCTGAACAAGGCAACTATGTGACGTCACATCGAAAAATGCAGCTCCACCCCCGTCTGTGTCTCTACTCAGCGTCTCTGTAAATCACGCCCAGAGAGTTTGGACTGCGAAGGAGCTACGCAATGCGAAATGCTTTTTTTTATTTGCCTGGAGGCACGTGCGAGTGTTTCTAGGCTCGGAAGTCCTTTATCTGAGGCTGTGGACATCTGAAACAGCAGTGGTTTAATTTTATTTTCTGTGGAAATGTGTTTATTTTTCAATGGAACGCTTCTCATCTCTTCCTCTGCGCAAAAACGCGTAAGTGGGGCCAGCGCACAGCTGAAGAGGAAAGAGTGGAGAGTTTGGCCACGCCCCCACCCGCTACTCTGGCCTATCTTTGTCCTCCTCATTTGCATTCAAGCAACAACGCCCATAATGGAGTGTTCCAAAGAGATATTTATGACTCTTTCTCATCTTATCTCTCTTTCTCATGCACTGAGTGTTGATTTTGAAGAAGGATTCATTTACAGTATTAGGGAACCATTAAGGAGCCATATAAAAGCATCAAGAAGTACCATGTCATGGGACCTTTAAAATATATCTGTACTGGGATAGAACATATGTTTTACTTTATTACATGAAATAAATTGGAAACAGCCCCTTTAATAATAGAAAACATTTGCGTTTTCTCTTTCTTTTCAGAGCTCACTCACTGGACCCTCAGGATACACAGATTGCGATGTATCTGGCTCTACAGCTCGCTATTGTTCGTCAGGTAAAATCTCACATTATTATTGCATTATTATTGAGCTGAGAGGGCTCGGGGTACGAATGTTCCCCTAAGAAATGGGACACCACTCGATTGCTGTTTGCGTCATCATCCCTTGCCTCTACCTGGCTGCTACGTCTACAGAGGCGACAACAATTGACGCAAACAAATGTAAATAAATGTCAAGGATTATCGGGTACCTCAGCTCGACGAAAAAAACAGCTTGTTCATACATGAAAGTTCGATGAAAACGATAACGTCGGCTAAACAGACATCACTACAATTAAAACCGCAACAACAGTTCACTAAAAGTAACGTAGAACATAAGCGTCATCGATAATTACAACTGCTGAAAATACATTTATGAGACTCCTTGGCTGGTCGATGTGACGCTGCCATCCTGATCCCAAAACCTGCCTGAGCTTGTAGGAGTACCCCTTCGTTTCAAGTCTGGTAGAGAGCTTACTTCGTTTCAAGGGGTATGTAGCCCTCGGTCATGGCTAAAGATGGGAATTGATAAGATTTTTACGATTCCGATTCCATTATCGATACTGCTTAATGATTCGATTCTTTATCGATTCTAATTCGGGGGAAAAAGGAGAACAAACTGTTTGATTAGCACCAAGATTAGCACTAGTCCTGGTCTAGTCCTGATCTTGTCCTGGTCTAGTCCTGGTTTAGTCCTGGTCTAGTCCAGGTTTTGTCCTGGTCTAGTCCTGCTTTAGTTCTGTTTTAGTCCTGGTTTAGTCCTGGTTTAGTCCCGGTTTAGCGCACAGGCTAATGTTGACACAAGCCGCTGCTTTCACCTAATATCTCCATTTGATGCAGAAATAATATGATAATAATGACTCACCCCGTGTTGCTCTGTTGTCTGAAAATTTCCATGTCTCCACGTGTATTCGCATATTTGCTTATATCCCGGACTTTCTGCTGCTAAAGTATCCGACTGCACTTTGTACACGAGCTCCGGAGAAACGGACCTATCCCGAACCTGTCCTCAACGTCTCCCGAACGTGTAATGTGTCCAAGTGGAAGTTAAAAGTCCATTTTCACAAATGTTCTTCTCGTCATGCAAAAATAGTATATAAACTATCAGTGAAGCTGCGAAGCACGTATCAATCCCGGTTCTCGATTCCCATTCCTAGTCGTGGCCCTCGCCCTTGATCAAAATTAGAATCGAGACACCCCTTGCCCTCACATGAATGCGCAAAACCAAGGGGTAGGGGTAAGACAAAGGGGTAAGACAGAGAAATAGGACACGGCCTTAATCTTCCTGTGTGTAGGTCTCGGCCTCCATGGAGCCCCTGCAGAGGGCGCTGTCACTTTGTGGAGAGGACTTACACTCGCTCCATCTGCTCGCTCTGCTCCTCAGCGCTCAGAAGCACCACAGACACGCACTGGACACGGCCACGCTGGCACTGACGCAGCACCCGGACAACTTCAAGTAACCACCAACACACACATCCAGCTAGAGATGTCATGATATCAACGTTTGAAACCGATCTATTACGCAAAATCAACTTTTTAGAGCTGTTCTCCATGTTATAGATGTTTCCCCTCAACATTTACCCTTGAAGTTGTATTTGGAGAGATGCATACTTGAGCAATCTTTAACTTCTTATTTTCATAACGCCATATTGCCACTTTTCACCGTCCCCCCACTTCTCTGTACTTACTTCATTCTCCAGTTTTTATTTTCTTAATCGGTGAAGCGAATTGTAGGATTTGGCAGCATTGCGTAGTCGTTTATGTACAAATGAAGAAAAGTCAAAGTCTCTCTAGCGCGATGTGCAGCTCTCCATCGGAGGTCAGCGAGCTTGTTTCTTTTATTAAGTCGTTTTAGATTAATGTTGCGATTTAAAATATCCAACATTCATTTAAAACCAAGTTATTACGTAAGATCCACCTCTCCCCCTCTTTCTTTTCTCTCCCTTCCCCCTCCCTTTCTCCACTCCTCCTTTCCACCATTTCTTTCTTTCTTCCTTTTACGCTCTGCCTTCCCCTCCATCTTTCTCTCTCTCCCTACCCCTCTCACTGTCTCTCTCCCCCGCTCCCTCTCTCTCCCCCATTTTTCTCTCTCTCTCCCTCTATGACTCTCTGTCTCTCTCACTTTCTCTCTCTCTTTCTCTACCCCCTCATTCTCTCCCTCTCCCGCCTTTCTTTCTCCCTCCCCCTCTGTTACTCAATGTCTCTCTCTCCCACTCCCTCTCTGACACACTCTCTCTCATTCTCTCTCTCTACCCCTCTTACTCTCTCTCCCCCTCCCGCTCTCCCTCTCCCTTCTTCCCTCCCTCTCTCTCTCATCTCTCCCTCACTCTCTCTCCCTCCCTCTCTCTCTCTCCCTCTCCCTCACTCTCTCCCCCTCCCTCTTTCCCTCTCTCTCTCTCTCTCTCTCCTTCTCCGACTCGCTCCCTCTCCTTCCCTCTCTCTCTCCCTCCCCCTCTCTCTCCCACTCTCTCCTCCACCCCCTCCCTCTCTCTCCCTCCCCCTCTCCCTCTCTCCCACTCTCCCTCTCTCTCTCCATTCTTCCCTCCCTCTCTCTCTCATCTCTCCCTCTCTCTCTCTCCCTCTCTCTCTCCCTCCCTCTCTCTCCCTCTCCTTCACTTTCTCTCTCCCTCCCTCTCTCTCTCCCTCCCTCTCTCCCTCCCTCCCTCTCCCTCCCTCTCTCCCCCCTCCCTCTCTCTCTCTCTCTCTCTCTCTCTCTCTCTCTCTCTCTCTCCTTCTCCGACTCTCTCCCTCTCCCTCCCTCTCTCTCCCCCCTCCCTCACTCTCTCCTTTCCTCCACCCCTCCCTCCCTCTCCCTCCTTCTCACCCTTCCTCTCTCCCCCCTGCCTCACTTTCTCCCCCCCTCTCTCCCTCCCTCCCTCCCTCTCTCTCTCTTTCTCTCATCCCTCCCTCCCTCCGCCCCCTCCTTCCTTTCTCTCCCCCTTCTCTCCCTCCCTCCCTCTCTCTCCCTCCCTCCCTCCCTCCCTCCCTCTCTCCCTCTCTCTCTCTCCCTCTCTCTCTCCCTCTTTCTCTTCCCCCTCTCTCCCTCCCTCCCCCTCTCTCTCCCCCTCACCCCCTCCTCTCTCCCTCCCTCTCCCTCACTCTCTCTCCCTCTTTCTCTCCCCCTCTCCCTCCCTCCCTCCCTCCCTCCCTCCCTCTCCCTCTCTCTCCCCCCTCTTTCTCTCCCCCTCTCTCCCTCCCCCCCTCTCCCTCTCTCTCTCCATCTTTCTCTTCCCTCCTCTCTCCCTCTCTCCCCCCCCCCTCTCTCTCTCCCTCACCCCCTCCTGTCTCCCTCCCTCTCTCCCTCTTTCTCTCTCCCTCTTTCTCTCTCCCTCTTCCCCCCTCTCCCTCCCTCTCTCTCTCTCCCTCACCCCCCTCCTGTCTCCCTCCCTCTCTCCCTCCCTCCCTCTCTCTTTCTCTCCCTCCATCCCTCCCTTCCTTCCTCCCTCCCTCTCTCTTTCTCTCTCTCTCTCCATCTTTCCCTCCCTCCGCCCCCCTCCTTCCTTTCTCTCCCCCTTCTCTCTCTCTCTCCCTCACCCCCCCCCCCCCCCCCCTCCTTCTCCCTCACTCACAGTTGAAGCCTTATTTAGCGCTGCCAGAGGAGTCTGCATTGCGGTTCCTCAGTGACTTTGACCCTGTAGTTCCAGGACCGATCCCACCTGTAAACTGCACCAGGGGAGTTTGGAAAGAGCCCAAATGTTTAGATATGCACGTCTGACCTTCATCTCTCTACTGAAATTTATCGTTGTGAAACACGATTTTGTTTAACAGCTTAAGCGGTCATAAAGGCAAGTCAAGATTAAGACGCACTTTATTCTCCGTGTAGTGAAATATGCCCTCTGCATTTGACCCATCCAGGACTGATTTGGTTGAAGGATTGCCTGTTTTACTGCGTGTTTCAGGGTTTTAAGAGGTGGAGTGTCTTGCCCAAAGACACAATGAATGCCACGGATCAAACTACCAACTTTGAGGTAGTGCGTTACTGCTGTACTTATGACATATAACATTTATAAATACTGCGAAAAGGCAAAAAGAACTCAAAACTCAAAAATAACAATGTGCCTTTTTATGCAAGCAGATACATCCATTATAATCTGTCGTCCGTCGCTGCTTTGCACAAACATCTAGAGGCACAAAGGAGAAATTTGAGAATATTTTAGAATAGACTGTATAACTGTAGAACTGGACTAAATGAGTGTGACACCACCCGTAGTGTTAAACTCCAGTCAGATGAAGCTCACAAGGCGAACAGTTCCATATTCCATATATAGCGGTGATGACAGTAAAATCTAGCGTTCTGTATGTTTCAGTTGTTTGGTAACAGGGCTTAAAAACTGGAGCTCTTTGGAGTGTTGTTTTGTCCAAATTGTATGTTTTATAATTGTATAACAAAGTAAAAATGACTGACTTTGTTATTTTATATTTAAGATAAGATGAGATAATTGATCTCACATAGGAGAAATTTACTTGCCACATTAGCTCCAGGCAGAGACAGTTTGAACAAGAAAGAAAGTGCATGCAGCAAGAATAAAATAAAATATGTAATAATAAAATAAGTAATAATAATAAAAACAGTAACTAGGAAAGTATGGAAAAAACCTGGACTAGACCAGGACTAGACCAGGACTAAACCAGGACTAAACCAGGACTAGACTAGGACCAAACCAGGACTAGACCACGACCAAACCAGGACTAGACCAGGAATAGACCAGGACTAAACCAGGACTACACCAGGACTAGACCAGGACTAGACCAGGACTAAACCAGGACTAAACCAGGACTAGACCAGGACCAAACCAGGACCAAACCAGGACTAGACCAGGACTAGACCAGGACTAGACCAGGACTAAAAGAAATTTACTTGCCACATTACCTCCAGGCAGAGACAGTTTGAACAAGAAAGAAAAGTGCATACAGGCAAGAATAAAATAAAATATGTAATAATAAAATAAGTAATAATAATAAAAAACAGTAACTAGGAAAGTATGGAAAAAAATATTGCACGTTTGTACTATATATCAATCAATCAATCAAACATTATTTATAAAGCGCTTTTCATACAAAAAATGCAACACAAAGCGCCTTCCAGTGATTAAGGATTAGAAGATTGACTTTTTATTGATCTCACACAGGAGAAATCGTTTTCTGCATTTGACCCGGGGACCATCCCCATGATTTTGTTGTTTAGGCTTGGTCAGGACCCAAGCTGGAGGATTTTACCTATGGCACATGTTTTGGGTGGAGTTCTACAGTCTGAGTGTGGATGAAGGATCTGCGGTAGCGCTCCTTCTTGCACTGGGGGTGCCTCAGTCAGCTGTTGAAGGAGCTGCTCAGCTCCTCTACAGTCCGGTGCAGAGGGTGAGAGGTGTCGTCCATGATGGACGTGAGTTTGGCCAGCACCCTCCTCTCAGTCACCTCCTCTACAGAGTCCAGAGGACAGCCCAGGACAGAGCTGGCCCTCCTGACCAGCTTATTAAGTCTCTTCCTGTCCCGCTCTGTGCTGCTCGGGGCCCAGCAGACGACAGCGTAGAGGAGAGCAGAGGCCACCACAGAGTCATAAAAAGTCTTGAGTCTATTTACTGTTATATATGTATTATTATTATTACTTGTTAAATGTTGCACCATAACACTAAAGCAAATCCCTAGTTTGTGTGTGTTCACTGACTATGGCAATAAAACTTACTCTTTCTGAAGTGGATAGAGTAGCCAAAAAAAATAAGCTGCAATAAAAACAGCAGGATCATCCAGAGCGGGTTAAGATCCCCTATTTTAAAAAAATTTAAACCAAAATGAGGAGCCTGACTACAGCAGTTACGGGGAGAGGGGTAAGGTTTTTTCAATACAAGTTAATTTGAGCCAGAGTCCATGGAGCCAGAAGTGCCCCCATGCTCACTTCATATTTGAAACAGTTTAAGTCACAGTTTGACAGTTAAACAACTTTCAATCGGCAGCAGTAGCTCAGTTGGTTGAGCGTTTGTCCACTGACCCACAGGTTGGCGGTACGATTCCAGCTCCCACAGGTGAACACTGCCGTTGTGTCCTTGGGCAGGACACTTAACCCACCTTGCCCCCAGTGTCTGTGTACACCGGTGTGTGAATGGGTGAGTGGTTCCTTGGTGTAAAGCGCTTTGGGTGCCTTGAAGGTGGAAAAGCGCTATATAAAGATGTGACCATTTACCAATCAATTAATCACAAGTAATTGATTTTTGAGATCCACTCCAAATCCAGATCCACTTTATTTATACAACACATTTTATAAACAAAGCAAAGTTTCAAAAGTGATACTTAGAAATCATAAAATGAAGACAACAAAAAGGTAAATTTGGTCTAAAATTTGGTCATACTAGTCCTAAAACAATAAAACCAGTAAAATAAAATAAAATAAAATGAAATAAAAGCAAAACCATAAATATCATAAAATAGCAGTAAATAAGTAAAAGACAGAGAGGACCACACAACTCAGAAAGAGAATATAAATGAGTCTTAAAATGAGACTTAAAACACTCCACTGTGAGATAATCTTCGTCTGATTTAGAGACTGAATAATTGTTATCTGGATAGGGATGGGAATCAAGAACCAGTTCCTGTTGAGAACCGGTTCCGTGTGTTTCAATTCCACGGAATCGATAAGCAGTTTATCTAACGATTCTCTTATCGATTCCAGCCAGCAGGAATTACGCACAAAAGTGGTGGGATTGATACGTGCTTCGTCGCTTCACTGATACGGAGTTTATATACTATTTTCGCATGACGAGAAGAACGTTTGTGAAAATGGACTTTTAACTTCCACTTGGACACATGACACGTTCGGGAGACGTTCGGGACAGGTTCGGAACAGGTCCATTTATCCGGAGCTCGTGTACAAAGTCCGGTTGGATACGCTCAGAAAGTCCAGAGATATAAGCGAATACGCGAATACACGTGGAGACACGCGAATTTTCCGACAACAGAGCGACACGGGGTGAGTCATATTATTATCATATTATTTCTGCATCAAATGGAGATATTAGGTGAAAGCAGCGGCTTGTGTCAACATTAGACTGTGCGCTAAACCGGGACTAAACCAGGACTAAAACAGAACTAAACCAGGACTAGACCAGGACTAGACCAGGACTAGACCAGGACTACACCAGGACTAAACCGGGACTAAACCAGGACTAAAACAGAACTAAAGCAGGACTAGATCAGCACTAGACCAGCACTAGACCAGGACTAAACCTGGAATAGACCAGGACTAGTCCAGGACTAAACCAGGACTAGACCAGGACTAGACCAGGACTAAACCAAGACTAGACCAGGACTAGACCAGGACTAAACCAGGATTAGACCAGGACTAGACCAGGACTAGACCAGGACTAAACCAGGACTAGACCAGGACTACACCAGGACTAGACCAGGACTACACCAGGACTAAACCGGGACTAAACCAGGACTAAAACAGAACTACAGGACTAGATCAGCACTAGACCAGCACTAGACCAGGACTAAACCTGGAATAGACCAGGACTAGTCCAGGACTAAACCAGGACTAGACCAGGACTAGACCAGGACTAGACCAGGACTAAACCAGGACTAAACCAGGATTAGACCAGGACTAGACCAGGACTAGACCAGGACTAAACCAGGACTAGACCAGGACTAGTGTTAATCTTGGTGCTAATCAAACAGTTTATTCTCCTTTTTTCCCCAAATTAGTATCGATAAAGAATTGAATGGTTAAGCAGTATCGATAATGGAATCGGAATCGGAAATATCTAATCAATTCCCATCCCTATATCTTGATTATAAGCACCATAACCATAATGTGTGCACTGGAGAGACAGTTTACCTACACTGCCTGCTTTGGAAGGGCATCTGGTGTAATTAAATCTGTTTGAAAACCCTCGCAGTCTTATGAAACACCTTGTAATATTGTGTAATAGTTTAGATTTATGGTTGTCGCTCACGTACAGATCGGATCAATAAGTGATTCTTTACAAATGTATTGACAGATTTCTGCCTTGTGTTGATGTTGTGTTGTTTGGGCGCAGCCTCCGCCCAAACTCCGCTCCGTGTTTCACTTTAACTCCGCTCCTCGGGTTGCATCATCTTCCTCAAGTGTTTTCTCATCATTTCAGACGCACTTCACCCGGACGCCTACAGGGGGCACTCTTGTCTTCCACGCTTTCTCCACAGACAGAAGGGGGGAGCGTGTGAAAGAGTGAAGGAGAGAGAAGAGAGGAGCGAGGAGGCAGAGGGAGAGAGAGAAAAAGGGAAAGAAGAAAGGGAGAACGGGGGAGCAAGGGAAGAGCAAGAAATGGAGATGGAGGGAGGGAAGACAGAAGGAGAGAGGGTTGGGAGAGAGAAGGAGAGAGTGAAGGATACAGAAGGAAAAGGGGGAGAGAGGAGGAGGGAGATAGGGAAGGAAAGATGTAAAGAGGAAAGAGGACAGAAAAATAGGAGATAGAGAAGGAGGTAGAGAATGGGTGTGAGAGAAGGAGAGAGTTTTAGGAGAGAGAAGGAAAGGGGGGAGATAGTGAAGGATATATGTTAAGAGGAAGGAGGACAGAAGGTAGGGGAGAGAGAGGGTGAGATTGAAGGAGAGAGAGAGAGGAGGGCGCGGATGGAGGGATAAGAAGCAGGAGGAGAGAGAGTTCGACATAAGTGAGGGAGAGGAGGACTGAAAGAGGGAGAGAGGAGGGAAAGCGGAAAGGAGACAGAGGGAGGTAGGAGAAAGATGGACAGTAAGAGGAGGAGATAGAGGGAGAGAGAGTTTGTTGACTCAAGGAAAAAGAGAGAGAGAGGAGGAGGGGGAGAGAGGGAAGAGGGAAAGAAAGAGACAGCAGAGAGAGAGAGAGAGAGGTAAAGAGAAAGAAGGAAGGAAGGAGGAGAGAGGTATAGATGGAGTGGTGGATGTAGCGAGGAAGAGGTGGATGAAGACTGAGAAGCGAGACAGCGATAGAGGAAGAAGGAGAGAGGGTTGGGAGAGAGAAGGAGAGAGTGAAGGATACAGAAGGAAAAGAGGGAGAGGGGAGGTGGGAGATAGGGAAGGATAGATGTAAAGAGGAAGGAAGACAGAAAAATAGGTGAGAGAGAAGGAGAGAGTTTTGGGAGAGAGAAGGAAAGGGGGGAGATAGTGAAGGATAGATGTTAAGAGGAAGGAGGACAGAAGGAAGGGGAGAGAGAGGGTGAGACTGAAGGAGAGAGAGAGAGAGAGAGGAGGGAGTGGATGGAGGGATAAGGAGCAGAAGGAGAGAGAGTTCGACATAAGTGAGGGAGAGGAGGACTGAAAGAGGGAGAGAGGAGGGAAAGCGGAAAGGAGACAGAGGGAGGTAGGAGAAAGATGGGCAGTAAGAGGAGGAGATAGAGGGAGAGAGAGTTTGTTGACTCAAGGAAAAAGAGAGAGACAGGAGGAGGGGGAGAGCGGGAAGAGGGAAAGAAAGAGACAGCAGCGCGAGAGAGAGAGAGAGAGAGGTAAAGAGAAAGAAGGAAGGAAGGAGGAGAGAGCTATAGATGGAGTGGTGTATGTAGCGAGGAAGAGGTGGATGAAGACTGAGAAGCGAGACAGCGATAGAGGACAGAAAAAAGGATGGATAGAGGAAGATTATGGAGAGAGAGAGAGAAGGGTAGAGGGAGAGAGCACAAGGGAGACAGAAGGAGGGGAGAAAGAGAGAACCTGAAGAGAGTGAGAGGGGGATTGGTGGAGGGAGAGAAGGATGGATAGAGGAGGAGAGAGGGATGAAGAAAGAGGAAGAGAGAGAGCACAAATAGCTGATAGGGAGACATAAGGAGAGATGGGGGGTCTGAAGAGAGTAAGAGGGAATTGATGGAGGGAGAGCGGGATGGATAGAAGGAAAGAGTGTTGGGGACAGAGGAAGACTAAGGAGAAAGAGAGAGAAGGAAGGATAGAAAGGGAGAGAGAGCACAAGGGACTGAAGAGGAGGAGGAGAGAGAGAGGGAGTTTGAAGAGAGGTAGATTGATGGAGGAGACAGAAGAGAGAGAGAGAACCTGAAGAATGAGAGGGAGATTGATGGAGGGATAGAGGAGGAGAGAGTGGTACAGATAGAGGGACATAGGAGAAAACTGGGGGAAGGAGAGAAGGATGGATAGAGGAGGAGAGAGAGACAAAGAAAGAAAGAGAGAGAGAGAGCACAAGTAGCTGATGGGGAGACATAAGGAGAGACAGAGAAAGAGTGAATCTGAAGTGAGCAAGAGAGGGAATTGATGGATGGAGAGCAGGATGGATAGAAGGAGGGAGTGATGGGCACAGAGGGAGACTAAGGAGAAAGAGACGGAAGGAAGGATAGAAGAGGAAAGAGAAGGGTCAAGGTAGAAGGAGAGAGCACAAGGGACTGAAGAGGAGGGAGAGGGAGTTTGAAGAGAGGTGGATTGATGGAGGGAGAGAGATAGAGAGAGCACAAGGGGCTGACGGGGGCAGAAGAAGAGGGAGGGAGAGAGGCAGTCTGAAGAGCAAGAGAGTGGATTGATGGAGGGAGCGAGCAGGGGGGAAGAGAGCGAGAGTGCAATTGATAGAGGGAAGGGTGGAGGGATAGAGCAGAAGAGAGAGGGGGATAGAGATAGAAGGAGAAAGAGATATAGAACAAGGGAATGACGGGGAGTACAAAAGAAGATAAAGGAGAGGGAAGGGGAGCCCAAAGGGAGTCCAAAGTGAGCGAGAGTGGAATTGATAGAGGGATAGAGCAGGAGAGAGAGAGGGATGGAGAGAGAGAGGGAGAGAGAACAAGGGATTGGCAGTGGGACACAAGTAGAGGGAGGGAAAGAGGGAGTCTGAAGAGAGTAAGAGTGGAATTGATGGAGGGAGAGAGGAGGGAGGAAGAGAGTGAGAGTGGAATTGATAGAGGGATGGGTGGAGGGATAGAGCAGAAGAGAGAGTGATAGAGATAGAAGGAGAAAGAAGTATAGCACAAGGGGATGATGTGGAGTATAGAAGAAGACAGAGAAAAGAGAGAGAAAGGGAGTCCAAGGAGAGCAAGAGTGGAAATGATAGAGGGATAGAGCAGGAGAGAGAGAGGGATGGAGAGAGAGATGGAGGGAGAGAGAACAAGGGATTGACAGTGGGGCAGACGTAGACGGAGGGAAAGAGGGAGTCTGAAGAGAGTTAGAATGGAACTGATGGAGGGAGAGAGGAGGGAGGAAGAGAGCGAGAGTGGAATTGATAGAGGGATGGGTGGAGAGATAGAGCAGAAGAGAGAGGGATAGAGATAGAAGGAGAAAGAAGGATAGCACAAGGGGCTGACGGGGAGTACAGAAGGAGATGGAGAGAGAAAAAGAGTCCAAAGAGAGCGAGAGTGGCGTTGACAGCAGGATGCGTGGAAAGATAAAGCAGGTGAAGGAGAGGGATAGACACAGAAGAAGCGACAGAATGATGAAAACGCAGAAAAACAAGAAGCAAATTGACAAAATACTAAACGTGAAGACAGGAGGCGGCAGAAATCTGAGACTGTGGGCGGATGCAAGGACAACACCGCCGCTGATGCTTTGAGATTTCACTTGAGAGCTCCGTTGGTAGCGCACACACAATCACACTCCTCCTCCGTAGAGACACTTGACTGCTCTGACCCATTTAAGAGCTCCTTAGCCGCCCTCGACCAATCAGAGAGCTCGCTGCGCCAGGAATCCCCATCGCCCCAGTAACCATGAGGTCATACGAGCGGAGAGGCGTTCGTTGTTGTTACCGAACTGTTGTTAAGGAGCAGGCGGGGGGGGGGGGGGGGTGTTAGATTTAGATGTTTAACAGAAAACATTTGTATAGAAGATTTGAAAACGGCTGCAGAACGTACTGGAGTAACCTTTTATCTGAGAGCAGGGCTGCAAAGGAGTAGTAGTAGTAGTAGTAGTAGTAGTTGTAGTAGTTGTAGTAGTCATAGTAGTAATAGTAGTAGTAGTAATAGTAGTAGTAGTAGTCGTAGTAGTAATAGTAGTCATAGTAGTAATAGTAGTAGTAGTAATAGTAGTAGTTGTAGTCGTAGTAATAGTAGTCGTAGTAATAGTAGTAGTAATAGTAGTAGTAGTAGTAGTAGTCGTAGTAGTAGTCATAGTAGGAGTAGTAGGAGCAGTATTAGTATTAGTAGTCGTAGTAGTAATAGTAGTCGTAGTAATAGTAGTAGTAGAAGTAGCAGTAATAGTAGTCGTAGTAGGAGTAGTAGTAGTAGTAGGAGTAGTCATAGTAGGAGTAGTAGTCATAGTAGTCGTAGTAGGAGCAGTATTAGTAGTAGTAGTAGTGGTAGTAGTAGTAGGAGTAGTCATAGTAGGAGTAGTAGTAATAGTAGTCATAGTAGGAGCAGTATTAGTAGTAGTAGTAGTGGTAGTAGTAGTAGGAGTAGTCATAGTAGGAGTAGTAGTAATAGTAGTCATAGTAGGAGCAGTATTAGTATTAGTAGTAGTAGTAGTATTAGTAGTAGTAGTAGAAATAGCAGTAATAGTAGTCGGAGTAGGAGTAGTAGTAGGAGTAGTAGTAGTAGTAGTAGGAGCAGTAGTAGTAGGAGCAGTATTAGTATTAGTAGTAGTAGTAGTAGTAGTAGTAGTAGAAATAGCAGTAATAGTAGTTGTAGTAGGAGTAGTAGTAGTAGTAGTAGTAGTAGTAGTAGTAGTAGTAGTTGTAGTAGTCATAGTAGTCATAGTAGTAATAGTAGTAGTAGTAGTAGTAGTAGTAGTAGTAGTAGTAGTAGTCGTAGTAGTAATAGTAGTCGTAGTAATAGTAGTAGTAATAGTAGTAGTGGTAGTAGTAGTCGTAGTAATAGTAGTAGTAGTAGAAGTAGCAGTAATAGTAGTCGTAGTAGGAGTAGTAGTCATAGTAGTCGTAGTAGGAGCAGTATTATTAGTAGTAGTAGTGGTAGTAGTAGTAGGAGTAGTCATAGTAGGAGTAGTAGTCATAGTAGGAGTACTAGTAATAGTAGTCGTAGTAGGAGCAGTATTAGTAGTAGTAGGAGTAGTAGTAGGAGTAGTAGTAATAGTAGTCGTAGTAGGAGCAGTAGTAGTAGTAGTAGGAGCAGTAGTAGTAGTAGTAGTAGTGTTACAATACTAAGATTTCAAACTCGACACTCTTTATTTAAAATAATAGAATTCTGTACTTTCTTTTACTTTCTCATGTGGTCATTTGTTTGTTTAATCCCTCAGTCGTCTTGGTTGGTTCTGCGGGTGTGAGTCTATGTACTCTTTTGCTCTTAAGATCATTCTAAAGGTTAATTTCTGTCGTGTCTATGTGATTTGTTTATGTAGTATCGACAACTGCTCAAATTAGTATCTCGTATTGATTCTTTTGACAACCCCATCACCCAATATATGACAATCAAATCGAAAGTTTGAATATATTTAGATATTAGAATGCAAAGAATGCAAAGAACAAGATATCCTTTTTACAGAAAATCTTCGTGTAGCTGTAAATTAAGACCTCACCATGCATGTTTTGAAATGATTATTGTATTAGTTTATGCTCCTGAGTTTTACAATGTTTACTATAATGTGGCATTCATAGCTTCTTCTTCTTCATAGCTTTATCCTTCTCGTCCTGTAGTGCAGTGATGACAGATTTTTTTAGCCTGATGACCGTCCTTGGACCTTTCACTGTTTGTGCGTAGAACTGGCATCAGACAAGATAAGAGCAAAATTCAGTTGGTGCGATTATCAAATCAGAAAGGCTGCAATTATGTAGGTAATGGATTGTAATTGGCAAACAACAAAATATCCTGTATAACATAACGTTTCAAAATGTCTACAATGGCTTAGTGATTTGAACATTTGTCAGTCTATCACAGAATAGCCAGATCCAACTTTTCAGATAGTGTCCCTACCGTTTTAAGATTAAGGCTGCGTCCCATTTCTCTGTCTTATCCCTTCGTCTTACCCCTGCACCTTGGTTTTGCGCGTTCATGTGAGGGCAAGGGGTGTCCCGATTCTAATTTTGATCAAGGGCGAGGGCCACGTCCGAGGGCTACATACTCCTTGAAACGAAGTAAACTCTTGACTTGACTCCCAGACTCGACTCGACTCCCAGACTTGAAACGAAGGGGTACGCCTACAAGCTCAGACAGGTTTTGGGATCAGGATGGCAGCGTCACATCGACCAGCCAAGGAGTCTCATAAATGTATTTTCAGCAGTTGTAATTATCGATTAACAGTTTAGCAGGTTTACAATTATGACGCTTTTGTTCTACGTTACTTTTAGTGAACTGTTGTTGTGGTTTAAATTGTAGTGACGTCTGTTTAGCCGACGTTATCGTTTTCATTGAACTTTCATGCGTGAACAAGCTAGTTTTTTTGTCGAGCTGAGGTACCCGATAATCCTTGACATTTGTTTACGTTTGTTTGTGTCAATTGTTGTCGCCTCTGTAGACGTAGCAGCCAGGTAGAGAGGCAAGGGATGATGACGCAAACGGTAATCGAGTGGTGTCCCATTTCTTAGGGGAACATTCGTACCCCGAGCCCTCTCAGCTCGGTATCGAGGGGCAAGACGAAGACGTAGATAAAGGGGTAGGGGAAGGGGTAAGACAGAGTAATGGGACGCAACCTAAAGATGCACTATGTAACTTTCCGGGTGGAAAGTTCACCAACTGCTCTTCCATGGACATGTTAATGCTTTCCCTGTAGTGTTCCATAGTATGGCATTAAACTTCTCTATTCCATGAGGACAAAGAAGTGACGCTAGTAGGCCACGTTACAAGTCAGATCTTTGGAGAGGCGACGCAGCACCATTATTGGATACATAAAATATAAATAATGCCATACTGTGGAACATTACCCACCAAAAAAGTGACATAGTGCTTCAATATAACCTTCTATGGACCTATGACAAGCAAAAATGAAATGAGTCATCTTTGTAATTATGTCTCGCTTGCTGGCACCTGGCTCATCACCGGAGCGTTTTACAGCCAACACGACCTCTGACCGCCTCTGCCAGCATAGCGTGTCCTCCCCTCAGCTCTGCGTATCTTATGGGGACTGAACGTTGATGAGTAAATACTACGTTTTCCTGTATTAGCCTTCTCATCACGGGTCAACAGTGGCTCAGCAGTAAATATTAGGACACAAGTCTAAACACAAGATTGCTCCCATTAGTTAGCTGATAGCTTTCCACTGACAACACGCTTGTATTGACTTTAAGAGCAGTTTAGCGTCTTGTAGTGATTGGTCTAGCCTCAATAGCGTGGATCAGTAGTGATTTTGACCCAGTGAGTGAGATTGTCTGGGTTTGATTGAGGGGGCCACTCCAGCAAAGACCTATACTTATTTTTACTATACAGCTCTGGAAAAAAATAAGAGACCACTGCATTTTATTTTTTTCTGAAATCAGCATCTCTACATGTATTACAGCCATTCCATTCCAGCATCTGTTGAATTCCAACACAAACACAAAGCTGAGCTACTTCAGTTCTTGCACCAGGAGTGGAATAAAGTCACCCAAGAACAATGTGAAAGACTTGTGGAGAGCACAAGCCTGGGACTAAACCAGATCTGAAAGGTCCCATGGCATGAAATTTTCACTTTCTGAGGTTTTTGAACGTTAGTGTGAGCTTCCCTACCCTGTTTAGCCCCCCCCAATGGCTAAAAGTTGCCAAATGTCTAAACGGAGCATTTGCGATCCTTTTCTGCGTTTGAAAAAAACACAGCTCAAATGGGCGATTCTGGACAAGGCACATTATTGACGTCAGATCGAAAAAAGAAATGCAAATGCAGTTCCACCATCGTCTGGATCTCCACCCCCTGTCTCTGGAAATTACGCCCAGAGAGTTTGGACCGCGAAGGAGCTACGCAATGCGCAATGCGTTTTTTTATTTGCCTGGAGGCACATGCGAGTGTTTCTAGCCTCGGAAGTCCTTTACCCGACCCTCTGGACCTCTGAAACAGCAGTGGTTTAATTTTATTTTCTGAGAAAATGTGTTTTTTTTTCATTGAAACGCCTCTCCTTTCGCTCTCCTTTCCTCCTTCGCTTACACACGCGGAAGTGGGGCCAGGCACAGCGCACCGCTAACACAAGGAACCAGCGGCGCATTGGGGGCCCCCCCTCCCTCCTCTAAGCCTATCTGTGTCCTTCTCATTTGCATTCAAGCAAGAAGGCGCAGAATGAGGTGTTCAGAGAGTTATTTTTTGACTCTGACTCTGTACATGTGTTTTTCTCATGCATAAGTGTTCATTTTGAAGAAGGATTCATTTACAGTATTAGGGAACCATTAAGGAGCCATATAAAATCATCAAGAAGTACCATGTCATGGGATCTTGAACCAAAACTAAACCAGGTTGAAAAGGGGACTAAACCAGGACTAAACTAGGATTAAATCAGGCCTAAATTTGGACTCAACCAGGTTAAAAATGGGACTAAACCAGGACTAAGCTAGGATTAAACCAGATCTGAACCAGGAATAAACCAGGGATAAACCAGGGATAAACCAGGACTAAACTAGGATTAAACCAGACCTAAACTTGGACTGAACCAGGGATAAACCAGAACTAAACTAGGATTAAGCCAGATCTGAACCAGGATTAAACCAGGACTAAACTAGGACTAAACCCGGTCTGAACCAAGACTAAACCAGGTCTAAACTAGGACTAAACCCAGTCTGAACCAAGACTAAACTAGGTCTAAACTAGGACCCAAGAACAATGTGAAAGACTTGTGGAGAGCATGCCAAGACGCATGAAAGCTGTGATTAAAAATAAGGGTTATTGCACCAAATATTGATTTCTGAACTCTTCTTAAGTGTAAACATTAGTATTATGTTGTTTTAAAATGAATTTGATTTTGTTTCTTTGCATTGTTTGAGGACTGAAAACATGTATCTTTTTTGTTATTTTGACCATTTGTCATTTTCTGAAAATAAATGCTCTAAATGATAATATTTTTATTTGGATTTTGGGGGAAATGTCAGTAGTTTATAGACTCGAACAAAAATGTTCCTTTTGCCAAACACATACCTATAAGTAGTAAAATCAGAAAAACTGATAATTTTACAGTGGTCCAGAGCTGTACTTATTACTATAGAGTAGGGTATAGGATTAGAATAGGGAATACAGTGGCCAGGTTCAGACTGATAGTTGCCAAAACAGACAAAAATATTACAATTTATGTCTTTTTAAAATTTATTTTAGCACTGTGTTTCTCAAACTGTATAACGCAGGAGTCTCTACAGTTTATTTATTAGTTTAATTCAGTGATGGAAGACGTATTCAATTTACTGCACAGATACTGGAGCAAAAAAAGGAAAAGTATGACATCCAAAATCTATTCAACTAAAAGTGTTAAAGTACGCATTTCAAAATGTGTATTTAAAAGGTATTTCATGCAGATTTTGAGATCTAATAAAGCTTTAAATATAGTGATTTTAATGCAGATTTATGCTGAATTTTGTCAATGGAAACAGTGGAAGTGGAAACAGTTGAATTGATAGTTGTTCTTTTCAGCTGTTTTTATTTGTATATTTTTGTTTCCTCAGATTATGAACAGGTTGTCAAGTAAAAATAAAATGTATCTACTTAAAAATGTACTGAAGCAAAGTACAGATCCCAAAATGTTTACGTAAGTACAGATCTTTACATCCTCCTTTGGGTTAATTATTATTTAGAACTATCTTATCTATCTGTAGTATCTTTTTAGTCTCATTTTACAGTTTAGACGTGATGTAATACAGTTTCAGTACTGGTTGTATATGGAAAGCCAAATATTATCTTAGCGTACTATACATTTTTATGTGATTTTGTCTTTTTAAAGGGACAGTGTGTAAGATTTTTACCTGTTAATTACTGAAATTGAAGATACCCATTCAAAAATACATTGTTTTCCAAGCCTTTTCACTTCCATCATGAAATCAAAGTATTCTTTTGGACTTAGATATAGTCACATAAAAGGGGGATCTTCCCCATATAGAGGCAGCCATTTTGAATACGAGAGCCGCAGAAGGACATTTGGGCTCCGCCTTCGCCTCGGCTCCTGCTAGCAGCTGCTCATGTGGGAGAGAAGGAGCGAAGGAGAGAAGGGGAGGGGGGAAGGGGGGAGCCTCGTGTAAAGAAGCATGCTGCTGTATCACTCATCGTAATGGATATAACACGTATTTTGGACTAAATTGTTTTACTGGATTTTATTCGCTGGATCCTTATGGACAGATTGAGACCAAGTTTATGGTGAAATACAGAGTTTGACCTGTGCAGAGCCTTCAAAGGTAAGCTAAGTAAGCTAAGTTTTGTGCTTTTCTGTATAAAAGCCCCATGTGCTCGGGGAGTGATTGTTTTGCAGGGAAATGAATTGCATAGTCAAAAAGAGGAGACTGTAAGGTTTCATTTGATGTGTAGATTGTCATGAATCATGATCGGGATTGTGTGTTTTCATGCGAAAAGAAAAAAAAAAAAGTGAACGGGGGACCGCGTTTTATGTATACAGCGGTGCGCGGTTCGTGCGCGGGCACGCACTGTCGGCGCTACGACGCGCCCGGGTGACCCTCGAGGTCTGCCATAGCCAAAAGAGGAAGTGGAATAGCTAGTAACCACCTATGCGCCACGAATCCTACACACTGTCCCTTTAAAACCAAATAAAAATGGATGTCAATATTAGTGTTAGTGTTATTAGTCACAATATAAACATTTCAAAGTCAATTTCATATTCATACTAAGGAATTCAGTCAATACTCAATACCGATTTCGATGCCAAAATGATGAAACTGTATAATACCGCTTCTTTAGTAACAGAAGGTAATTTTCATATACAAAATAATAGTTCTTTCTTTAACTTTGCAAGAGGTTGTATCTTTATTCTGATAAAGCTCAAATGCATACTAAAACTGCTCAGGAAAACTCAATTTTTTTCTGTTAATGTGATTTTTGGTGATTAGTTTTAGTATTGATTAGTCTTCTGTACATAAACAAAACAGATTTTAATCCAATTTCTTCCCCCAAAGTCTGAACTGCGCACCAAATCACACGTTTTTACCGACAGAGCATCAGCTGTAAGTTGTTTTTGTCAGTACCTCCTTCCTCAGTTGTAACGTCCTGCACACTTCACACTTGTGTGTTTGTGTGCGTGCATGTGTGGGATTCCTGTTGGCCTGTGTATCTCTACATCTCAGCTCACTGTAGCGTGCTCACTTCCTCCTTCCTTTCTCTCACATCCTCCGCTCTTCCTGTGTTTTTTTTTCCATAACATCCTCTTCTTTCTTAAGGCTACACTACACAATTTTACTGCTGCTGTCAGATTAGTAGCTGATGGTTCTTGTTAAGACCCTGTTTATTCCACATTTCGCCCTGTTTGACCTGGTTTAGCTTCAGTTAAAGAGTCTGATAACACTGCAGTTTTATTTAACAAGGACTAGAATTCAGAATGACTAGAAGAAGAGTTGTATAGGGCACCATTTTTACATTTTACATACATTTCTCTTCTGTTCAGTCCTGGTTAGGGCACAGAGGCGCTGACTGGGTGTAGTCCTGGTTTATTCCTGGGTTAGTCCTGGTTTATTCCTGGGTTAGTCCTGGGTTAGTCCTGGTTTATTCCTGGGTTAGTCCTGGTTTATTCCTGGGTTAGTCCTGGATCAGGCTTGCTAAATCCTAGTTTATCTCTGGGTTAGTCCTGATTTAGTCCCAGTTTAGTCCCGGTTTAGTCCTGGTTTAGTCCTGTGTTGGTCCTGGTTTATTCTTGGTTCAGGCTTTCTAAATCCTATTTTATCCCTGGGTTAGTCCTGATTTAGTCCTGGTTTAGTCCTGGTTTAGTCCTGGGTTGGTCCTGGTTTATTCCTGGGTTAGCCCTGGTTTAGTCCTGGTTTATTCCTGGGTTAGTCCTGGATCAGGCTTGCTAAATCCTAGTTTATCTCTGGGTTAGTCCTGATTTAGTCCCAGTTTAGTCCCGGTTTAGTCCTGGTTTAGTCCTGTGTTGGTCCTGGTTTATTCTTGGTTCAGGCTTTCTAAATCCTATTTTATCCCTGGGTTAGTCCTGATTTAGTCCTGGTTTAGTCCTGGTTTAGTCCTGGGTTGGTCCTGGTTTATTCCTGGGTTAGTCTTGGTTCAGGCTTGCTGAATCCTAGTTTATCCCTGGGCTAGTCCTGATTTAGTCTTGGTTTAGTCCTGGCTTAGTCGTGGCTTAGTTCAGATTTAGTCCTATCTTAGTCCTGTCTTAGTCCTGGTTTAGTCCTGGTTTAGTTTGGATTTAGTCCTGGCTTAGTCCTGGCTTAGTCCTGTTTTAGTCCTTGCTTAGTCCTGGCTTAGTCCTGGTTTAGTCCTGGGTTAGTCTTGGTTTAGTCCTTGCTTAGTCTTGGTTTAGTCCTGGCTTAGTCCTGGCTTAGTCTTGTTGTATTGGTTACATGAATTTAACTGCGGTGCTCTTCTGTTCAGTCCTGGTTAGGGCACTTTGGCACTGACTGGGTGGGTACCAATTACAAAAATATAACATTCTGAATCCATTATCCATTTATATCCATAACAGTAATCCAATAAATACACTGACATTTATTTGGGTTTATAGATAGATACTTTATTGATGCAGAATGAACTTCAAATTATACAAAATAAAATAATATTATGTGAACAAATGTGAAATGACCAAAGAAAAAGAGGCGAGTCATGCAGTAATAAATTTTGGTTTTGCATAATTCAAGTAGACAAATACAGGTGTTGAAAAAGTACTGTTCAGGTATAGATATAGAAAATCTTCTATTAAGCATTGGTATCGAAACCCACATGTGAGGGTATAATTATTTATCAGAATAGAGATAGACTAGAGATGAGCACTTTTTAGCTCATTGGTTATCAGCCTTAAATCTCCATCACAAGGCGATATTTTGTTTTGGCCAATTTAAATAATACACATAGAGCTTTATTTGAACACATTTATGAAGAGATAACTACAAAATATGACTCTCTTAAAGATTTGCAGCTAAAAAAAGAGCTTTGGGCTAAGTTTGTAGTAAATTTCAATTACGTAATGTATGGAAATTAATCTAAATTGGCCATACATATCGGCACAAAAATATCGAGCTCACTGGCCATCGGTTTCTCTGGATTCTAAACAATTGGCACCAGACGTGAAAAAAAACAACAACCCAACAACCTTTCAGTCGATTTCTACATCAGAAAATACTCCATAAGGTACATTTGATATTTCATGGTTGGCAGAAATGTCACTGAGGCACATGATTTGACTTATAATCACATTTATCTTCCACTTCGCTTCTCTATTTCTCTATTTTTTCTCATGTTATGTGTTCCTCTGTGAGCTGGGATGCTCTGCACAGATTGAGGGAGGAGATGTGTGGATGGATACTGCATGGTTAGCTCGATGGGGGAGGGTTATGTGTTTGAGAGATAGAGAGATTCCCAATAAAGATGGTTTTATCTAGTTATAAATAAGTCCTAGTTTAGTCCAGCTTTTGTAATTGTACTCCTGTATCTGGTTTAGTTCTAGTTTAGTCCTGGTTTGGACCTTAATAGACATAATATTGCAGTATTGTAGACTGATTTTGCTCTGGTTTAGTTCTAATATAGTCTTTGTTTGGTCCTAGTGTACAGTATAGTAGATTTGTATTAGTCCCAATTTAGGTTTCTGTATGTTTAGGTTGTTCAAATTAGTTCAGCTTTAGTCCTGAGATACCCCTGGTTTAGTCCTGGGTTAGCCCTGGTTTAGTACTGGTTTAATTCTGTTTAGTCCTGGATTAGTCCAGGTTTAGTACTAGTTTATTCCTGAGTTTGCCTTGGGTTAGCCCTGGTTTACTCCTGATTTATTCCTGGTTTAGTCCTTATTTAATCCTGGTTTATTCCTGATTTAGTCCTGGTTTAGTCCGCGTTTAGTCCGCGTTTATTTCTGGTTTAGTACTGGGTTAGACCTGGTTTATTCTGGGGTTAGTTCTGATTTAGTCCTGGTTCAGTTCTGGTTTATCCCTGGGTTAGTCCTGATTTTGTCCTAGTTTAGTCTTTGTTTAGTCCTGGTTTAGTCCTGGTTTAGTCCTGGGTTAGTCCTGGTTCAGGCTTGCTAAATCCTAGTTTATCCCTGGGTTGGTCCTGATTTAGTTTTGGTTTAGTCCTGATTTAGTTCAGATTTAGTCCTGGTTTAGTCCTGGTTTAGTCCTGGTTTAGGCCTGGTTTATTCCTGGGTTAGTCTTGGTCCAGGCTTGCTAAATCCTAGTTTATACCTGGGTTAGTCCTGATTTTGTCCTAGTTTAGTCTTTGTTTAGTCCTGGTTTAGTCCTGGTTTATTCCTGGGTTAGTCTTGGTCCAGGCTTGCTAAATCCTAGTTTATACCTGGGTTAGTCCTGATTTTGTCCTAGTTTATTCCTTGTTTAGTCCTGGTTTAGTCCTGGGTTAGTCTTGGTTCAGGCTTGCTAAATCCTAGTTTATCTCTGGGTTAGTCCTGATTTTGTCCTAGTTTAGTCCTTGCTTAGTCCTGGTTTAGTCCTCGGTTAGTCCTGGTTCAGGCTTGCTAAATCCTAGTTTATTCCTGGGTTGGTCCTGATTTAGTCTGGATTTAGTCCTAGCTTAGTCCTGGTTTAGTCCTAGTTTAGACCTGGCTTAGTCTTGGTTTATTCCTAGTTTATTCCTAGTTTAGTCCTGATTTAACTCAGATCTCCACTCTTCCCAGATCTGATCGCTGGTTCGATGGGAGATGGCCACGTGTGAGCGACGGCGCTGATTGTGGTCTTGCAGTTTGTACTAAGAGAATGATTAATCCCAGCCTTTGATTCTGCATTCATCTGAAGGGAGGCTGGAGCTTTAGACTCGTGTGTGTGGCTACATGCACGGCTTATACGCTCTTCACTCCCAAAGCTCCCAGAGTCTGTGCAGGCTTGTGTTGCTAATCTCTCATTCCAAGTGTGCTCTGTGGCGTCTGCGTGTGGGTGTGCGCAGTGAGTAATGCAGGAGATGTAGGGAACGTTATTGGCTATTTTTATATGGACTTTACACTAGTGCGCGCTAACTCTCTCTCCGCTCTGATATATGACGGATTGCATAAGAAATACACAATATAATGGGAAGTTGTTGGTGTTGAGATAAGGGCCGTCGCAATATATGAATGGGAATGAACGGCCCCGTATTATGCTGTTTTCTGGTCTATGTTATAATTTTTAGGGGATGCAACTATAACCAAAATTGTCAGAGGTCTCTCAGGAATATCGTGGGCCATCACGATATATCGAATCTCAAGTGTCTTTGCTTACATTCATTGTTATGATGCAGCAGTAGTGAAAAGAAACTACAGGGAACTACACAGACCATGATCCTTTGCTCTGTTTCAGTCCAATTTACACTATGAAATAACTGTTATTAAGCACTTTTAAATCTTAACGTGTTTTTAGTTTAAATTGCACATTTGGTGTCTGGGGAAACGCAATTTCAGTGAATTGACAATAACACTTTGATTTTGACTTGAGTTTAGCTTTAGTCTTGAAATACCCCTGGTTTATTCCTGCTTTAGTCCTGGTTTAGTACTGGTTTACTTCTGGTTCAATCCTGGTATAGTCCTGGCTTAGTACTGCTTTATTCCAGGGTTTGCCCTAGTTTAGCCCTGGTTTACTCCTGATTTATTCCTGATTTACTCCCACTTTAGTGCTTGTTTAGTCCTGGTTTACTCATTGTTTAGTCCTGGTTTAGTCCTGGCTTATTTCTGGGTTAGTCCTGATTTAGTCTTGGTTCAGTCCTGGTTTATTCCTGGTTTATTCCTGGTTTAGTCCTGGTTTATTCCTGGGTTAGTCCTGGTTTACTCCTTTTTTAATCCTGGATTAGTCCTGATTTAGTCCTGGTTTATTCCTGGGTTAGTCCTTATTTAGTCCTGGTTTATTCCTGGGTTAGTCCTTATTTAGTCCTGGTTTATTCCTGGGTTAGTCCTGGTTTATTCTTGGGTTAGTCCTGGTTTATTCCTGGGTTAGTCCTGGGTTAGTCCTGGTTTATTCTTGGGTTAGTCCTGGTTTATTCCTGGGTTAGTCCTGCCTGATCTGGCTTATATTGAACTGAATTTGAACTGAACTGAATTGAATTTATTTAATCCTACCTGTACCTTTGTATTTTATAATATTTTACTACATATTTTTTTTAATTATATTTACCTATTCCCCTGCACTTTTTGCAACACTTTTTACCATGTACTATTATTGCATCCTATTAGTACTTCTCGACTATCTTAGCAAGTCAGCGGTTCTTCTGATCCTAAGCATTTCATTGCAGTATTGACCTTGTGTTGATCCTGCATATGACAAACAATAAACAATCTTGAATCTTGAATTCTATAATCTTGGTTAAATTAGCGTAGTCCTCGTTTAGACCTGCTTCAGATCTTCCTTGGAGCGACTTTTGCTCACTTATGCGGTATCGTCTAAGGACAGAATTTTCTCCTTGTTTTATATATCTCAAATAATCTTTTTCACATTATGTTGTTCTTGTATCTACCAGCCCAGAGTGTGCACAGACTGGCTCTCTCCCAGGAGGCTGGATATGGCAGCTTTTTTTAATGTGTTTGTAGTTTGGAGTGTTGTAATCTCCATGAAATATCGTTTTTTTCAGCTGCGGTGAGGAAAACACCGGCGCTGGAGGTGTGAAGATGGGCAGACGTGCTGTTTTTCAATTATCCTTTTACATTTAAGTGATTTAAGGCAGCCACAACACACAGTACGGACCAAACATGTTTATGTGATCGTGGAAATGTTCACTGATTTGATTGTAAAGTAACAAAAGAACTAAAATATTGCGCTTGAGTTTCGATAAAGTATCTACATTTACAAATGCATGAGTTTTGTTTGGGCAATTTATTTATTAACTGCAGTACTGATTTTCTGATTGAAGATCCAATGTCTCCATAGAGATATCATTACTTTGCCTGGAATGTTCCACAGTAAGGCATTAAACTTATTATATATGGAAACAAGCAGGTGACGCAACCAGACCTATGTTGAGGCAAGCCCACACTGCAAAAATGCATGGCCATAAACACTTAAATCTATCAGAAAATGACTGAAAGTAGTGAAATTATCTGTCCATGCAGCAAGATCATTTTACATTTTTAAGTTATCTTAAAGTAAACTACCTCTAAACTAGAATTAATCCAAATCAGAACTATAATAACGATATAATAAACCTGAAAACAAGATGAATAACCTGATATAAGTTTTAAAATCTTGGCCAGATCAGAGAAATTTGCAGTGCACACAGTAAGAATGCATATTTTCAAGGTATAACAATACAATTTAATGCCACATTGTGTAACATTTCAGGCAAAACATCTCCATGGAGACAAGCAGGCGCTGTATTCCTCACCAGAAAAATGACAAGGGGCATCTTTAATGTGGAGGTACATTGCATATGCCTGGTCAGGGCTCGTATCCGTGGTAATTACAGTGTTTTAACCGTCTAAGCGATTAGTGGGAGTGGTTAATATAACACGTACACGCTTGACTGCCCCCTGCTGGATCTTAACACCACGTCCCTCGACTGCGCTTGTCATCGGTTCATCAGAAAACTCCCACACCTCCGTTTCCTCCTCTTTACAGACACTTTCACACTCCCCTCTCAAGCCCACCTGCTGTCAGCGTGTCCTTCTTCAGATGGAGGAGCTACTAGTTGTGAGATTGCGATAGCGTAATCAAAATAATGAGTTCTGGTTAAAGGTGCACTATGTAACTTTTCATGACATGTGCTTGTCTCTATAGAGATCTTGTTGCTCAACAATGTGGCATTAAAAGTATCTATTTGCTTGTATTCAATTGCAGATTTATTGCTAAAAAAAAAACATGTCTTCTTACTGTGAGCTTGCTTGCCTCTCCATGGATTTGACCTGTAACTCGGGGGGCATTTCCTGCTTGTCTCCACAGATAGATACGTTTAATGCCATACTGTGTAACATTACAAGCAAAACAATAAGCCCCATCCACTAGAAAAGGACACCTTTAAATTGTGTTTAACTTCTATATTTGTCCTGTATTAGACCTGGTTTAGACCTGGTTTAGTTCTGATGAGACCTGATTTAGACCTGGTTTAGACCTGCTTCAGACCTGGTTCAATTCTGATGAGACCTGGTTTAGAACTGGTTCAGACTTGGTTTAGACCTGGTTTAGACCTGGTTCAGTTCTGATGAGACCTGGTTTAGACCTGGTTCAGTTCTGATGAGACCTGGT
The DNA here is from genome assembly GCA_036785185.1 of Paratrypauchen microcephalus. Classification (NCBI taxonomy): domain Eukaryota; kingdom Metazoa; phylum Chordata; class Actinopteri; order Gobiiformes; family Gobiidae; genus Paratrypauchen; species Paratrypauchen microcephalus. Next base: position 1,729,770 of record JAVJIX010000001.1, read on the forward strand.
TTAGACCTGGTTTAGACCTGGTTTAGTTTTGATGAGACCTGGTTTAGTCCTGAATGAGACCTGGTTTAGACCTCGTTCAGTTCTGATGAGACCTGATTCAGACCTGGTTTAGACCTGGTTTAGATCTGCTTTAGACCTGGTTTAGAACTGGTTCAGACCTGGTTCAGACCTGGTGTAGACCTGGTTCACTTCTGATGAGACCTGGTTTAGACCTGGTTCAGACCTGGTTCAGTTCTGATGAGACCTGGTTTAGACCTGGTTTAGAACTGGTTCAGACTTGGTTTAGACCTGGTTTAGACCTGGTTCAGTTCTGATGAGACCTGGTTTAGACCTGGTTCAGTCTGATGAGACCTGGTTCAGACCTGGTTTAGACCTGGTTCAGTTCTGATGAGACCTGGTTCAGACCTGGTTTAGACCTGGTTTAGTTTTGATGAGACCTGGTTTAGTCCTGAATGAGACCTGGTTTAGACCTCGTTCAGTTCTGATGAGACCTGATTCAGACCTGGTTTAGACCTGGTTTAGATCTGCTTTAGACCTGGTTTAGAACTGGTTCAGACCTGGTTCAGACCTGGTGTAGACCTGGTTTAGACCTGGTTTAGAACTGGTTCAGACCTGGTTCAGTTCTGATGAGACCTGGTTTAGACCTGGTTCAGTTCTGATGAGACCTGTTTTAGACCTGGTTCAGTTCTGATGAGACCTGCCTTAGACCTGGTTTAGACCTGCTTTAGACCTGCTTTAGACCTGCTTTAGACCTGCTTTAGACCTGGTTTAGAAGTGGTTTAGACCTGGTTCATTTCTGATGTGACCTGTTTTAGACCTGATTAGACCTGGTTTAGACCTGGTTTAGACCTGGTTCAGTTCTGATGAGACCAGTTTTAGACCTGCTTTAGACCTGGCTTAGACCTGGTTTAGACCTGGTTCAGTTCTAATGAGACCTGCTTTAGACCTGCTTTAGACCTGGATTATACCTGGTTCAGTTCTGATGAGACCTGGTTTAGACCTGCTTTAGACCTGGTTTAGACCTGCTTTAGACCTGGTTTAGACCTGGTTCAGATCTGATGAGACCAGTTTTAGACCTGCTTTAGACCTGGCTTAGACCTGGTTTAGACCTGGTTCAGTTCTAATGAGACCTGCTTTAGACCTGCTTTAGACCTGGTTCAGTTCTGATGAGACCTGGTTTAGACCTGGTTTAGACCTGGTTCAGTTCTGATGAGACCTGGTTTAGACCTGGTTCAGACCTCGTTCAGTTCTGATTTAGACCTGTTTAGACCTGCTTTAGACCTGGTTTAGTTCTGTTTTAGTCCACATTCACTCTCCTCTCACAAACTCACTGTAATGAGCCACTCTTCAGCCACAGTTTTCCCCTGATACTCTCTCCTCTCACTCCTCTATCGATCCTCCATCTCCACACGTCTCCTCCCCCCTCTCCTTCTCGCTCTTCATCCTTTTCCCCTTTTCTCTCCATCTAACCGTTTCCACTCAGCGCCTTCTCTATTCCGTTCTCTACAAGTACAGAAGGTTTTATGCCTGAGATTCACACTCTTTTGTCCAGCGCTTTGCTTTTACACAGCCAAAAACATAAAAAAAAAATTGACTTTTGCTGAATTGCAATTTAATCCTATAATTATTACACATTTAATCCAAAATTTATAATCTGTAGGATGTAAAAGCAGCTACAAAACAACATATTCCTGTCTGAATGGAGATGTTATTGCTGTACTGGAGGTTTAATGCCATATTGTGGAACATTCTTGGCAAAATGGTTGGAATGGAGAAACCACAGGGGATATCTGACACTGTAGGGGGGCAGCATTGACTGTCATTGTGTCCTTAGGCAAAACACTCAGACAGTTGAATGTGTATGAATGCGGTGTGTGAGTGAGTGAGTGGAGGACAGTGGGGCTGATGGCACACATTGACAGCCACTTCTGCCTGTCTGCCCCAGGACAGCTGTGGAGTGAAAGAATAATCCAATGTAAAGGGTGTCTCGAAAAGCACTTTATTATACAGCTCTGGAAAAAAATAAGAGATTGGTATGTGTTTGGGCAAAAGGAACATTTGTTTGAGTCTATAAACTACTGACAACATTTCCCCCAAATTCCAAATTAAAATATTATCATTTAGAGCATTTATTTGCAGAAAATGACAAATGGTCAAAATAACAAAAAAGATACATGTTTTCAGACCTCAAACAATGCAAAGAAACAAGATCAAATTCATTTTAAAACAACATAACACTAATGTTTACACTTAAAAAGAGTTCAGAAATCAATATTTGGTGCGATAACCCTTATTTTTAATCACAGCTTTCATGCGTCTTGGCATGCTCTCCACAAGTCTTTCACATTGTTCTTGGGTGACTTTATTCCTGGTGCAAGAACTGAAGTAGCTCAGCTTTGTGTTTGTGTTGGAATTCAACAGACGCTGGAATGGAATGGCTGTAATACATGTAGAGATGCTGATTTCAGAAAAAAATGTAGTGGTCTTTTATTTTTTTCCAGAGCTGTATGTCTGTATTAAACACTTGAACTGAATTTGTCCTATAAAAATATCAAAAACAATAAAACAAAAGCTTTTATACAGTGTCATTTTGTAAAAGATATGATGATTTACCATATAATAAAACCTATAAAACCTACAGCTCTGGAAAAAAATAAAAGACCACTACATTTTTTTCTGAAATCAGCATCTCTACATGTATTACAGCCATTCCATTCCAGCGTCTGTTGAATTCCAACACAAACACAAAGCTGAGCTACTTCAGTTCTTGCACCAGGAGTGGAATAAAGTCACCCAAGAACAATGTGAAAGACTTGAGGAGAGCATGAAAGACGCATGAAAGCTGTGATTAAAAATAAGAGTTACTGCACCAAATATTGATTTCTGAACTCTTCTTAAGTGTAAACATTAGTATTATGTCGTTTTAAAATGAATTTGATCTTCTTTCTTTGCATTGTCTGAGGTCTGAAAACATGTATCTTTTTTGTTATTTTGACCATTTGTTATTTTCTGCAAATAAATGCTCTAAACGATAATATTTTTATTTGGAATTTGGGGGAAATGTTGTCAGTAGTTTATAGACTCAATCAAAAATGTTCCTTTTGCCTAAACACATACCTATAAGTAGTAAAAATCAGCTGATCAACTGATAATTTTGCAGTGGTCTCTTATTTTTTCCAGAGCTGTAGTTTTTATAGGTTTTATTATACGGTAAATCATCATATCTTTTACAAAAACACACTGTATTTAAGGTTTTGATATTTTTATGGGACAAATTCAGTTCATTTGGAGTTGCAGTGTTTAATACAGACATACAGTATCGTATTGTAAATGATAAAGAAAACGAGAAAACGCGAGTGCATAGACCCCATCTCTCCTGACTGTTTTTGAAGCTGGTAAATTGACACATATTAGTAGATTCTTCCTCCTCCGCTGCCTCTCCTCCTCCTCCTCACTCTGACTTCAGCCGTTCTGACAGCCAGTGCAGAATAATTGGAGGAGCCATCAGCGGCAGTGCACCAGTGGACTGCCTCATATGTATCTCTCCTCTCTCCACTTTTCATCTCCCTCTTTTTCACACTCTCTCCTTTTACGTTCTCTACTTCGTTCCCTCTCTCCCTCTCTCTCTTTCCCCCCTTCTTCCTCCATCACGTCCTGATCACTTCAAAGTATCCCATTCTGTATCTTTTCCTGCTCTTTTCTTCCGTCTTCTTTCTCTACCTCCATCACCCCTCTTTTATTCTTTTTATCTATCTATCTGTCTGTCTATCTATCTGTTTATCTGTCTATCTATCTGTCTATCTATCTGTTTATCTGTCTATCTATCTGTCTATCTATCTGTTTATCTGTCTATCTATCTATCTATCTATCCAGCTGTTTATCTATTTATCTCTCTCTCCTCATTTGAGTCTATCAACTCTTATTTCTTTCTCTCGTTCCTTCGTCACACCACCCTCTCCTTTCTCTTTTTTCTTTCCTCTCTCAACCTCTTTCATCGCTCTCTCAACCTCTTTCATCGCTCTGTCTTTCTCTCTCTTCTATATTTCTGCTGCTCTCCTCTCATCACTTCAAAGTATCCCTTTCTCTCTTTTCCTGCTCTTCCCTCTCATCTTCTTCTTCTCCTCTACCTCCATCACCCCTCTCTCTTTCTTTCTTTCTTTCTTTCTATCTGTCTGTCTATCTATCTATCTATCTATCTATCTATCTAGCTGTTTATCTGTTTATCTCTCTGCTCATTTGAGTCGATCAACTCTATTTCTCTCTCATTCTTTTGTCACGTCACCCTCTCTCTTTGTATCTATCCAGCGCTCTCTCTTTTTCCTCTTTCTCCTCCCTCTCTTTGCTCCTTCTCTCTTTCTGCATCCCCTTTCTCTCTTTCTTTCTTCCCAGTTTCCACCCTCTCTAACTCTTTCTACAACTCTCTCATCTCCCTCTCTCTATCTCTCTCTCTGCCTCCCTCTCCCCTTTTCTCCCCTTCCTCCCTCTCTCTTCTCTCTCTCTCGCTCTCTACCTTCCTCTCCCTCTTCCCTCTCTCCTTCCTTCATTTCTCCCTCTTGTCCCTCTTTCTTCTCTCACTCTTTGTTTCTCTGTCTCCCTGTCTCTTTGTGTCTCTCTCCTCTCCGTCTTCAGTTTCCTCTCCTTTCCTCTCTTTCTTCCCTCTCTCCTACCTCCCTCTTTCTCCCTGTCTCTTTATGTCTCTCCCCCCTCCCTCTTTCCTATCCTCTCTCTCATCTCCCTCTTCAGTTTACTCTGTCCTTTTCTCTCCTTCTTCCCTCTCTCCTCCCTCTGTCTCCCTGTCTCTTTGCATCTCATTCGTCTCCCTCTTTCCTATCCTCTCTCTCCTCTCCCTCTTCAGTTTACTCTCTCCTTTCCTCTCCTTCTTCCCTCTCTCTCCTCCGTCCCTCCTCTCCCAGCCTCTCTCTCTCTCCCTCCCTCTGTCTTCCTATCTCTCTCCTCTCCCTCTTTCCTATCTCTCTCCTCTCCCACTTCAGTTTACTCCCTCCTTTCCTCTCCTTCTTCCCTCTCTCCTCCGTCCCTCCCTCTCCCAGCCTCTCTCTCTCCCTCCCTCTGTCTTCCTATCGCTCTCCTCTCCCACTTCAGTTTACTCCCTCCTTTCCTCTCCTTCTTTTCTCTCTCCTCCCTCCCTCCCTCCCTCCCTCCCTCTTGTCTCCCTGTCTCTTTGAATTTCATTCCTCTCCCTCTTTCCTATCCTCTTTCTCCTCTCCCTCTTCAGTTTACTCTCTCCTTTACTCTCCTTCCCTCTTTCTACCATCTCTCCTCCCTCTCCCAGCCTCTCTCTCTCCCTCCCTCTATCTCCCTGTCTCTCTCCTTTCCCTCTCCCTCTTCCCTCTCTCCGCCCTCCCTCCCTCCGTCCCTCCGTCTCTCCGTCCCTCTTCTGTTTTTCCGTGGATGAGTGATGCCAGTGACACAGAGCTGCCTCAGAGCCCCTTCTGGCCATTACAGCGCACACATGTTCACATCAGAGACTCCCACATCACTTAACCAGTCGTCTTCAGGCTCACAAGGGCCGGTCTACACCACTCCTCTCTCCTCCTTCTCTCTCTTTTCTCTCTCCACAATATGTATCAATGTAATTATTTCTGGTCTGTCTTAAAATTAAGGGGGGGAAAATCAAGCTTAATGGGAACATGGAAAATTGACTTATACAGCTCTGGAAAAACATAAGAGACCACTGCAAAATTATCAGTTTTTCTGATTTTACTACTTATAGGTATGTGTTTGGGCAAAAGGAACATTTTTGTTTGAGTCTATAAACTACTGACAACATTTCCCCCAAATTCCAAATAAAAATATTATCGTTTAGAGCATTTATTTGCAGAAAATGACAAATGGTCAAAATAACAAAAAAGATACATGGTAAAAAGAGAAATTCAATTTGTCAACTGGACAAAGTTTATTTGGTCGAAAACGTTTCGCAGCTCATCCGAGTTGCTTCGTCAGTTCTGGTTAGAGTGCTGATGGACACTGCTTGTATCTAGCTGCAGGGAGGAGCTAACTACTATGAAACTATCACATCTTTGTTTTCTAGTTTCTGTCTGGGCTCTTGTTTAGCATACCCATTCAGTACCATAATGGGTGTTTTCACACCTTTGGCCCTGATCTGGCTAGTCCTATTGTTTCATTTGTTTCTTTTGATTTAGGTTTGAGAATGGAATTATAGATGGGAGACAAATAGTGTCTGACCCCTCCATTCCTGTTTAAAGAAGGATTCTCTTTTTTGACAAAAATTGCCTCTTTAACTCCCCTCTCAAACCAGTTCTTTTCTCTGGCCAAGATCTGAAGATCAGTTACCTCACTGTGCTCAAAGGAGTGGCCCGTGGCTTCTAAGTGGAGATGTACGGCAGATGAAGGTCCACTCTGGCTCTCCCATCTGTGTTGGTACATCCTCTTGTGAAGTGGTTGTACTCTAACCAGAACTGACGAAGCAGTTTGGATGAGCTGCGAAACGTTTTCGACCAAATAAACTTTGTCCAGTTGACAAATTGAATTTCTCCTTTTACCATGGATTCTACCTGGGCGACTGAGGGATTTTTCACACAAAAAGATACATGTTTTCAGACCTGAAACAATGCAAAGAAACAAGATCAAATTCATTTTAAAACAACATAATACTAATGTTTACACTTAAGAAGAGTTCAGAAATCAATATTTGGTGCAATAACCCTTATTTTTAATCACAGCTTTCATGCGTCTTGGCATGCTCTCCACAAGTCTTTATTCCACTCCTGGTGCAAGAACTGAAGTAGCTCAGCTTTGTGTTTGTGTTAGAATTCAACAGACGCTGGAATGGAATGGCTCCAATACATGTAGCGATGCTGATTTCAGAAGAAAAAAAGTGCAGTGGTCTCTTATTTTTTTCCAGAGCTGTATGAGAATTTAAGTTACAACAGTGGTGCTTCATCATTTGCATAATCCTGTATTGTCTCGCATTTGAGGCTTGAGTGTTTAGAAGATGTCAGTTTTCACCTACCCCCTTTCTCCGCCCACAGCTTTGTACTTTCTTGCGTTTGATGGCTTATATTATTGTACAACATCATCAGCAACTGTGTGTGTGCAGATGCTAGTGCAGTATTCTGATAATGACATAAGATTAGAGCTAAATTAAAATACTGTAAAGGCTGATTCCCGATTGTTAAATTGAACTCAACCTCTGTGAGAGCAGAGTAGAGCATTAGAAGTGACATTTATATAATGAAAGAATCCCTGTGATATTTATGAATACTGTCACATTTTGGCTCAAACCATCCACTGGTCGTGCATGTGTGAATAGGAAACATGTCTGTGCTGTTCTTTTTACTAGATTGGGTCAAATTTGAATTTCTCTGCTCATTTCCCAAGAGTGAAGTTTCTGAAAATTCACCAGACAGTTCTTTGAATGGATGAAATGATGAAGACTGAATCTGACAGTTGTGTAATAAATGTTCTGTTTTGTGTGCTGCAGTTTGCTGTTCACAAAGGTGAAGTTGGAGGAGGTGGTCTTGGGTCCGGCTGTGGCTCTTCAGACCTGTGAGGACATGCTGCAGCGCTGGCAGAGTCGCTATGACACCAGCAGATACAGGTACAGATACATTTTGCTTAATACTCCACTTTTAAAGGTTCTAAATTACGGAAAATTCACTCTTGTAAGATTTTAGCCATGTTTTAATGTTGTTACCTCCGCACAACCACACCTGGAGTTGTGTTTTATTTTGTTCACGCATGTTTCAGTAATCCTTTATTATTGTCTACATCTCCAAAGCTCAAAATGCTCTGTTCCACCTTAGACTTCGACTTAGAAAGTAAGTAATAAAGTATAAAATACAATATCAAATAAGATGTCTAATCCCTTGTGATGCCATGTAGTGTAGTTTTCAAGTTAACAGCTCCTTTAACCTTTAAGATAAGATAAGATAAGACTTTCTTGATCTCACATAGGAGAAATTCACTTGCCACATTAGCTCCAGGCATTTTAGCGCAAGAGAAAGTTTGAGCAAGAAAATGCATGCAGACAAAAATAAAATAAGTAATAATAAAATAAAGTAATAATAATAAAACAGTAAATGAGAGAGTATAGAGAAATATTGCACGTTTGGACTATACAGTGGAGTTATACAGTCTGATGGCGGTGTGGATGAAGGATCTGCGGTAGCGCTCCTTCTTGCACTGGGGGTGCCTCAGTCGGCTGCTGAAGGAGCTGCTCAGCTCCTCTACAGGAGCAGAGGTGCAGAGGGTGAGAGGTGTCGTCCATGATGGACGTAAGTTTGGCCAGCACCCTCCTCTCAGTCACCTCCTCCACAGAGTCCAGAGGACAGCCCAGGACAGAGCTGGCCCTCCTGACCAGCTTATTGTCTCTTCCTGTGCCGCTCTGTGCTGCTCGGGGCCCAGCAGACGACAGCATAGAGGAGAGCAGAGGCCACCACAGAGTCATAAAAAGTCTTGAGCAGAGGCCTGCACACTCCAAAGGACCTCAGTCTCCTCAGGAGGTGGAGGCGACTTTGGCCCTTCTTGTACAGGGCGTCGGTGTTATGGGACCAGTCCAGTTTATTGTTGAGGTGAACACCCAGGTACTTGAAACTGTCCACAGTCTCTATGTCCTGCCCCTGGATGTTCACCGGTGAGTGAGGTAGTGGTCTCCTCCTGAAGTCGATCACAAGCTCCTTTGTCTTACTAGTGTTAAGGCTCAGGTGGTTTCGCCCACACCAGTCCACAAAGTCACTGATGACCGAGCGGTACTGCAGCTCGTTCCCCTCCGACACACAGCCTACAATGGCCGAGTCGTCAGAGAACTTCTGGAGACGGCAGCTGTCCGTGTTGTATGTGAAGTCCGAGGTATAGATGGTGAAGAAGAAGCGTGCGAGGACAGTTCCCTGGGGGACCCCAGTGCTGCAGACAACCACCTCTGACTCACAGCCGGACAGCCGCACATTTACTTCAGTAGAGATTGACAAATCCAGATCTGAAATCATCCAAATGATTCTAGTGAAGGTGTAAGGAGTTTAAAAACACAGTGGAGCACTTCCTGTATAACATCACAAAGTGGACATCACAAAGTGGAACAGAGTGTTTACTGTTTGAGAGAAAAACGCAGCCTAAATTTGCAGAATTTGTGTGTTAAACATGTGTAAATGCAACAAAACAAAACTCCAGGTGTGTTTTTGATGAGAAAACCACATTATATCATAATAATAACACTCTGCAAGCTGTACTAAGAACTTTAATGTACAGTTTTATCTGTAGACTGAACAAATCAGACAATGGAATAATAATGTGACTCACAAATTTGAGACTCAGTGCAATACGATGTCAGTTCAATATGTGGAGACACTGGTATGGCTCTTTTAAAAACATAAATGTTTATTGTTTTGTATTGTCACTGTCCTTGTCTGTTTAAAAAATGGACCATGAGTCCGGAATAAAGATGAATTGAAAATTAAATTGATAAATCAGAAAATAGTGTCATATTTGCCGTTCAAATAAACCAACGCCAAATCACCACACAGAACAGAACGTGTACACTAAGTTGGTTTATTTGCGCTCATGAAACAAGCTCTTGTGTGTTCTGTTCAGACTCAATAAAGCGATTGGAGCCGACTGTCACTGTAGCGTAATCCATCACTGCTGTCTGCCACAGGCTTATACGACGTTCCGTTGCATCTGATCCCCGTCCGGAACGGCTGTAATTTTAAAATACAGCGTCACTAATGCAAATGTGTTCATCTTGGCTCAAGCTCGCGGGATATTTACGAGGTAGTTTAAGTCTAGTGCTGTTCAGTTTTATACCCCTCCTTTCAATCAAGCTGATGCTGTTCTTAAATGTAGTCTTGCATGTTTACGATAACAAAGCGCGCCGTGTATTTTATGTTTATGTTCTAACAATCTCCTCCCTGGGAAATAAAAGAACTAACTGCTCTCTCACTGCCATGTAAAAAAAATGTGGTAGGGCCGACACAATTTTCCAAAGCCTGTACTAGATATTTTTCATATTTTATTTAGTGTGTGTGGAGATAACATTTTAAAAGGAGGATTATGCAAATTTGAGTTTCCAGAGCTGTTATTAAATACTTCTTTTGTCAAAAACATAGCTGTATTGTTTGCTTTTCTGTTGACTCCCTCTGAGTGGAAAGTGCTTTTTTCATAGACATGACATTAAATTAAATTAAAAATATTACTAAAAACAACTATTGTCCTTCCACACACATGGCTCCATGTTCTAGCCAAGTTTCAGACAATTTTATGCAGGATTTTAGATATTATGTGTTTGATTGTCAGCTCATATACATATACATATACATACTGTACATAACAATAAATTATATTAAAAATGCTGCACCTTATTTACTACTAAAAACAACAAAAATCCATTCTAGCCCTCTCTGGTCTTATTTATATAGTATCTACAGTATAGTTGTTACCTGCTTTTGAATTGGAATCAGTGAAGAAAATTATGCAAATGTCAGATTCAAAGGTGCATAATGTACCGGTAACTTTTCTGTTGGGTTTTCTGTGGAGATGCTATGGCCCTTTAATGTTCCATTGTATGGCATTTACATTTCTCCAGTTGATTTTGTTTTTATTGTTCAAAAATATCTTGAAAAGGACGCATTCTTATTATGAGTGGGGTCGCATCTCCGCAGAGCTTATGGTTGCGTCCCATTTCTCTGTCTTACCCCTTCGTCTTTCCCCTACTCCTTGGTTTTGTGCATTCATATGAGGGCAAGGAGTGTCCCGAATCTAATTTTGATCAAGGGCTGGGGCTACGACTGAAGGCTACATACCCCTTGAAACGAAGTAAGCTCTCGACCAGACTTGGAACGAAGGGGTACACCTACAAGCTCAGGCAGGTTTTGGATCAGGATGGCAGCGTCACATCGAGTCTCATAAATGTATTTTCAGCAGTTGTAATTATCGATTAACAGTTTAGCAGGTTTACAATTATGACGCTTATGTTCCACGTTACTTTTAGTGAACTGTTTTTGCGGTTTTAATTGTAGTGATGCCTGTTTAGCCGACGTTATCGTTTTCATCGAACTTTCATGTATAAACAAGCAATTTTTTTTGTCGAGCTGAGGTACCCAATAATCCTTGACATTTGTTTACGCGTTTACGTTTGTTTGCGTTAATTGTTGTCGCCTCTGTAGACGTAGCAGCGAGGTAGAGGCAAGGGATGATGACGCAAACGGTAATCGACTGGCATCCCATTTCTTAGGGGAACATTCGTACCTCGAGCCCTCTCAGCTCGGTATCGAGGGGCAAGACAAAGATGTAGATAAAGGGGAAGGGGTAAGACAGAGTAATGGGATGCAGCCTAAATCTACTTTTCTCTAGTGGCATCATCTGTTTGTCTTCACGAGGGTGGATAAGTGTAATGCCATACTGTGGAATATTCCAGTCTGTTTCATCTACAGTTTTTCCTTCCACAGTGAGACAGATGAGAGCAGCAGTATCCCTGTCCCAGATCGGCCTGAGCCCAGTCCCAGTCCTGTCCCTGGTCCACGGAGACGCTCCATCCAACTGCTCACACTGCCAGACTTCCAGGACGGGTCCACAGGTTTGAAAACACGACATTCAAATACAGTGGTACCTCACCTTACGAAATTAATTTGTTCCAGAAGTGGTTTCGTAATGTGAAAAATTCGTAAGTTGAGTAGCTATTTCAATGGAAAAAGCCTGATTCGTTCCAAGGCCCCGATCCAAGTTTTTTTTTTAAAGATCCCATGACATGGTACTTCTTGATGCTTTTATATGGTGCCTTAATGGTTCCCTAATACTGTAAATGAATCCTTCTTCAAAATCAACACTTAGTGTATGAGAAAGACAAATGTACAGAGTCAGAGTCAAAAAATAACTCTCTGAACACCTCATTATGGGCCTTGTTGCTTGAATGCAAATGAGAAGAACACAGATTGGTTAGAGGAGGGGTGGGGGGGGGGGGGGACTCCCGAGTCTAGAAACACTCGCATGTGCCTCCAGGCAAATAAAAAACGCATTTTGCATTGCGTAGCTCCTCCGCAGTCCAAATTCTCTGGGCATGATTTCCAGAGACAGGGGGTGGAGATCCAGTCGATGGTGGAACTGCATTTGCATTTCTTTTTTCGATCTGACGTCAATAAGGTGCCTTGTCCAGAATCGCCCATTTGAGCTGTGTTTTTTTCAAACGCAGAAAAGGATCGCAAATGCTCAGTTTAGACATTTCACAACTTTTAGCCATTGGGGGGGCCTAAACAGGGTAGGGGAGCTCACATTAACGTTCAAAAACCTCAGAAAGTGAAAATTTCATGCCATGGGACCTTTAATAGTGTAACTTTTTTTATAGTGTAACATTGTGTTCTGCGTCCTGATTGGTTTCTCAGACTGGATTTAAACTTTTCTCACATTTGTCTCTCGTTTAAACACTCAAACTTTCATAGATTTTCAACAAAATTATTAATAGTGAAGTGTGGGGGGAAGGGGGAGGGGGGAGAAAACTGCGCGCAGACACATGTGTGATAGCGCAGCATGACCCGGCGCGGGGCTGCCAGCAGGTCTAGACCTGGACTAAACCAGGACTAAACCTGGACTAAACCAGGACTAAACCTGGACTAAACCAGGACTAGACCAGGACTAGACCAGGTGGATTAAAGCGCCGCCGCGCGGGTCTATTTCCTGGTTTCGTTTCGAGTCACAGCTGAGGTGAGCAGCGAGGAGGGGACTGCACGCAGTCTGAGCGCATGAACGAGACCCGTGCTGGTCTAGACCAGGTCTAGAGCAGGTCTAGACCACCACGGCTCTTGCATGTGTTCGTGGGTCTCGTTCATGCGCTCAGACTGCGTGCCGTCCCGAGGGGAGTCCTCACTGCTCGCCTCAGCTGTGACTCGAAACGAAACCAGGAAATAGACCCGCGCGCGGCGCTTTAATCCACCTGGTCTAGTCCTGGTCTAGTCCTGGTTTAGTCCAGGTTTAGTCCTGGTTTAGTCCAGGTTTAGTCCAGGTTTAGTCCTGGTTTAGTCCTGGTTTAGACCTGCTGGCAGCCCCGCGCCGGGTCATGCTGCGCGCAGTTTTCTCCCCCTCCCCCTTCCCCCCACACTTCACTATTAATACATTTTGTTGAAAATCTATGAATGTTGAATGTTTGAGTGTTTAAACAAGAGACAAATGTGAGAAAAGTTTAAATCCAGTCTGAGAAAAGCGTATAATGTGTGTGACTGAGCGCACATTATTTGAATTTTTGAGATTTCGCGTTTCGTAACTTGAATTTTCTTTCGTATCTAGAGACCAAAATTTACCGTGAAGGCGTTTCGTAACTTGAAATTTTCGTTTGTTGGGTCATTCGTAAGGTGAGGTACCACTGTACATGAAATTTCACTTCTGTCAAATTTTACTAATAATATTGAAGATGCACAGTGTTTTCCCGCCACCTGCTTGTGTGCATGGATATGTTGGTTGGCTGTATGTTATTAAACTTATTTATTTTGCATTTATTTGATTATAGGTGTTAATTGTTTAAAAATATCTTGGAATTCATGCCATTTTTTACTTTGAATGGGGTCACCTCTCCATAGAGCTCACCTGTAACTTGGCCTGATGGCGTCACTTGCTTGTCCTCAGATTTAATGCCATACTGTGGAACATTCTAGACAAGGTAATAACAGTACCAGAAAACGTTACAAAATAGATATTTGTTAATATAAAAAGTGTGTTTCTCAAAGGCACAGTGGTTGTATGGAGTTGTAGTGGTGACAAGTGAACCAGCAACCTTTTGGTTAGTGGGAAAAAGTTTTGACCACCTAATGAGCTACTAATTTTAACTACTACAGTCATGTTTTTGGTGACCATTACTCTTGTGAATCGATTTAAAGACACATTTTCCTCATGGAGAGAAGAAACAGCCCTCTTTCACTTCAAAAAACCCTTCATATGGAACAGCTCCTCTCATTATTTCAAATCTTCTTGTTCTCCACTGGTTGTTGTGTAAATATAAATGAATGATGAAGGTGAGAGTGGGTTGGCCTATTTCCTGATAATTTGACCCGTACGGAATTACTGTTTGCTGTGACACTGATGTGGCTGCAGATTTAAAGGGACAGTACTTGATTTTTTTCCCCTTCACAGGTCAGAACAAGCTGTTAACCCTAAACTGTGGTGCAAACTCATTCCTCACTTTCCCAATGAATTCTTAACCTTTAAAGAAGCCATATTGTGTCTGCATTATAGTTATAATCAATACTAGTTATAATATGGCACTTGTGGATCATTATGTTGTAATTTGGACATTTTAAATCACAATCTTATTCTAAAACAACTTAAAAGAAACAAATCCTCTGACTTTGTGTTAGAAATCTGGTGCCCAGTGGGAGCAGACGTCCCCATAAACATCATCACAACAAAGAGTTGTGAGGTTGTCGGCACCTCCGATGGATAGCTGCATGGGTTGTGGATTTTCTTTATATTAAAATAACTGTGGAACGATGCTGAATCCTACACAACATAAGAACAGAGCAGAGGGCGTGCACCAGTATAGTGAGTTGAAGAAAACATTGTATTAAGAAAAAAAAATGTAAAATACAAACTGCAAATATTGTCCCTCTGGAGCCCAACTGTCCAGCCAATATCAAAAACTGCTCCCATTCCAGAAATAAATGTCCAATTCATGTTTCCCATTGACTTTGAACATTTTTATAACTTAACACTTGTAAATATAATAATTTAATTCATGACCACAGCTGATTAGACTTTTCTCACATATAAACTCAACTTTTGTTGTTGTTGCTGTAAAAAAAATAATGGGAATTTTACCACTGCAGCCGGAGAGATGGGCTGTTGGCTTCCATTACTACACAGAGATTTAATTCATGTTCTCTAGTGTTTCCTACTTTGAACTCTAAAAGAATCTGTGTGTATGAGTTTGCATGTCCATTGATGCAGCGTTACAAGCCTTATCGTGAGTTCTCAGGGCATAAACTATTTATTTTGTCTATTTTTGTTCATCAAAAACAAACTTTGGCAAAAAACATTATGGAGAGGTCATCAAGACTCAGAGGACATGTAAGATGTGAGGGCAAACTGACCCAATAATATTATGTGTTTTGATTATACTGTGGAAGAAATGTTAAGTATTATATCATAACAAAGCATCTTATAAGAATAATTCTAACCTTTCATTTTGCACAAAAGTTTATTTGGCAGTCTGATAAAAATGCTCTTTAGTTTGGTTTGTAATAACAATAATAATAATCATAATAATATTTTTTATTAACTCATAAAAATAATAAATAAAAAAAATAAATAAATACATTTTACATTTGTGATCACAGACAGGAAGCTGGAAATTATATTTTATTTTGAAAGATTAATTAATTAATTTGTGCATGGTTCCTGATAGATAAGAGAAACTGTAATTTGCAATAACCAATTCAAACTTTATTTATTGAGCTCTTTAAAGACAACACAGTCATGTTTTACACAAATTCAACACAACATCTTGAGTGTAAACTTACAGTGAAATGTGTTTGTGATGCAGGTTCCCTGAGCCCCCCCTCGGTGGCTGTGTCCCGTCTGGATGCTGCTTTGTCTGAAGTGTCTGATGTGAGCTCCATGCGACGCCACGGCCCCACCTACATCTGGACCACCCTCGAGCGCATCTGGCTCCAGGCTGGTGAGAAACACCAAAACACAACACCAGACTGGTGGTGTAGATTTATTACATGGCTAGACAGAACCACACACTTCGACAAAACTTTACAAAACAAGCAGGGCTGAAACTGTATCCTGTCTCCCCAGTGTCAGAGGGCATGACTGACAGGCAGATTAACCAATCAGAGATGCATGATTCATTACATAAAAAGGGTAAAACAAACATGGCGGCTTACGTTGATTAAAAAAAAAAAAAAAAGCATGCTTTGCACATGCACTGCGCGCTACTTTTTCGCCGACGCCCATGCGGTCCACGGACTGCACTCAGGGCTGGCAAGTATGCACAGCCTTGACTGCGGTCTGAGCCCCCTTCAAACCACACTCCAAACCGTGCACTCTGGGAATTTGGACACAGCTTTTGCCAGACTGTAGCTGCATGTCAATTCGCAGTGTGCACAGTTCGGAGTGTGGTTTTAATGGCGCATACGTCACTTCCGGTGCGAAAACTGCTGTCCCATTTAATTTTTGTCCCATGTGTAGTTAAAATGCGGTCTGAAAATCACAGTCATTTCCATGGAAATCGGGGCGTGGACCAACTGTTTGAAGATGCACACTTCGCGCAGTCATATATCCCAGCATGCACCGCGCGCTACTTCTTCTACAGGAGAAGTCGGCAGCTGCATCTGGTAGTTGCAGGACCTGTCCCATTTCGCCAAGTCCCATGTGGTCCGGGGAGTGCACTCAGGACAGTGCAAGCATGCACAGTCCTGCACCGCGCACTACTTTTTCGCCAATGCCCATGCGGTCCGCAGACTGCACTCAGGGCTGGCAAGTATGCACAGCCTTGACTGCAGTCTGAGCCCCCTTAAAACCACACTCCGAACTGTGCACACTGCGAATTGAGACACGGCTTGTTTGTTGATTTTCTGTTTTATTTCATTACCCCTGGACTCCTGAGTTTTTTGTTCCATGTTTCTTGAACCTCTGTGCACCTGAGTTTTTGTTCCACATTGCCTAATGAGTTTTTTGTTCATCCATCTCCGGAGATCTCCACTTGTTCCAGCCTGCGTCTCTACCCGGTCTGTTATAAATTATATTCACCTTAAATTCACCTTTTCCTTTTTCACTATTTGGTCCATGTCCATTTTTTGGGTCCCCTTATTTGTTGAACAATAACAGGAGAGATCTTCTGCATTTGAAACACATGTGCTACAAATTAGAGTCTGTTTTTTTTTTTTTGCATCATCACGTAACAGAACATAGAAGGGACTGGCTGGTCAGGCAGCTGGCTTTAGGGTGTGTTTATGGGACACAGAATGAGTAGGTGTAGGAAACTGGGATCTGTAGGATAGTATCAAAATTGTTGTTTTGAAGATAAATTAAACAATCGTTGAGGAAAACTGAATTCTGCCTTTTTTTGTGATGTGACTTTAGGATTAGGGATTACACCGACAAGATTATTGAGAATATTATAAATCTGCAGAAAGAGAATTTTAATAAACAGAGGTGGGTACAATACCCAAAAATGTACACAAGGAAAGGTTCCAATATTTCAGAAAAATAATATTAAAGCACAAAGTAGTGGTCCAAGAAGTCAAGAGTATGTATTGGGGCATACAGATGCATAAATAAGAGTAAGAGTAATTTTAAGAGTAAAGGTCTGGACAAAACATCTGATTTATAATTTGAAGTTTGTAAATCTGGTATTTTCAAAGGATATAGATAAAAATCCTAATTGAAGGAGCTGTGCAAGATTGCAAGAGTGCTTAAATATGCATGGATGGCACATAAAACACTTCAGGCATACTTTTGATGAGGGAACAATGTTATTACATAGTTGAAATCTTAAAAGTTCAAAGTGTACTTTATTGTCAATTCAGACATTACACAGAGGACTGAAACTGCGTTTCACCAGACACCAAATGTGCAATTTAACTAAAATGCATGCACGCAGCTACACTCATGACATAAAGTGTACACAGGCATCAACAATAGACATAAAACATACAGGCAAGCATATACTCTTCCAACACGTTTGCGGTAGAATGAAATGTGCAATATGTAAAAAAGTAAATTAGTAAACATATTCTTAGTCCATTCGCTTGATAATATCAGTAAAACTTCAGCACACTGTCCCTTTAACAATATTCCTTCAATATTATGTTTTCATAGTCTAATGCAGATCCACTGTGTTTCCTGGATGTCTTGTTTTGTATGTAGTTGGCTGACCTGCTTAAGCGCTCAGTTTTAGACTCTCGGGGGAGTGGAGCAGGAGGCATTATGTTTTAATGTGTTCTGTCCATTCTTCTGTCCCATTCCTGAACGCGCAATATGTCTGCCAACCTCCTGGGACCACTGCAAATTTGGCTCACAAAACCTCTCTGTTTTTAAGAGCCAAAATCCTTAGACTGATAAGACAAATGAAACTCTATTTTGGAAATGGAGGGACTGTGTTTTGAGAAGGGTGATTTAATAATGTTAATGTTATTTTATTACACAAAATGGACTCATGTGAGCTTTATGTCATGTTATAATGTTGTTACATCCTCAAAGACATACCTGGAGTTGTGTTTTTTTTTTCATTCACACAACTTTGAGTAATCCTTTATTAGTCTGTCTACATCTCCAAAGCCCAAAATGCTCTGTCCTACCAGTATTCAAGCTAACGGCGACCTTTTACCTTTTGTTCAATAGAGATTGGCAATTCAAGGACTGAAATCATCCAAGTGATTCCAGTGAAGGTGTATGGCATTTAAAAACACAGTGGAGCACTTCTTGTATCACTACATGACATCACAAAGGTGGAATAGATTTCTGTTTGAGGAAAAAAAAAAAGCTTAAATAAACAGGGTTTGGGTGTTAAACATGTGTGAATGAATCAAAACACAATTCCAGTTTGTGACAAGGAAACATTATTATAACATTAATCAGAAAATAGTGCAATATGGGCCCTATTAACATATTGCAAATATATCAAACATGCAAATGCAATGGCCTTTCAGTTACCCACAACACTAGCCCAAGCTGAAAGTGTAATATTACATGAAGAATAATAAGAAACAGCAGGTTTTTTCACACTTATCCTTGTATGGTCGTGATTTGAGCCCGGTTTAATCCAGATGTACACTTGTTTTGGTCCTCTTTTAGTTCTAGATTGGGTCCCAGTTTAGTCACAGTTTTGATGTGGTCTATGTGCGAGTGTGAACGCACCCAAAGTCACTCTAACAATGACTAATTCTTTGATTGGGACTACAAAGGATTTTAAATGGATAGCAGCAAAAAGGAGAGGGCATGGGGTGAGTTAGCTGGAGATTTGGGAATGAATTGTGAATTTATTTTTGCTATTTTAATATGTAGTGTAGAACTTTTCTTATCTTGTCAGTGGATTTTGGGTCAAATACTGTATATAGTCAGATCATAGAGAGAGTTTTGAGACTTTTTTCTTATACCACACCCACTTTTAGTCACCTGTTTGATGCACACGGCTTTATTCCATCTACCTAATTATACAGAATTATAGTATACAGCTAGCATGACATGAAATAGATATCAGTTAGGCTTGTATGTTAAGCTTAAAAATATATGATATGGTATAGTTTGATTATTGGTTTTGCATGATCAAATTGGACTTTTGTAAACTTTGTCTGGAAATGTTACTCTATAAGCATTTATGCAAATCACAAATCAGATGCAAGTAAGTAAGTGTACAAAGAACAATTTTGAAAAATAAAGCCTAATAAATATACAGTTTATTGACAACATGTAATCAATCACAATTTATTGCAATTTTAACAGTTTAATTATTGATAGTACTGAGTGTGTATGGTGTTGGGAAGTAACTGAATACTAAATCTGAGTAAATGTCCAGTTACTTCTTCGGTTGCTTGGTGGTATTCAGAATACAGTAGCTTTTCTAAAAATCAAAGGAATACATGGCGGTACTTGATCAAACAATTTAGGCATCAAACTGTAGAGAATTAGTGAGAAAAATCTAAAGCACTGCTACTGGGGTGTCTGGAAGTGTGACTTTTCCTTCTCTGATCAGCTATAAATAAATGCATAAGCTGTTTTAAATCATATGTTGCATCTTTACACTATAATTTAAATGCATCTCCGTGTGAAAGTCGAGTTCTGTGATAGGACCATGTAACTGAATATGTTAGAAAATACATTTTAATGGAGGTATTCAGGATTCTGTAAATAACATGGATACTATTATAGGACAAATGAGTCTTAGAATTGAGCTGAAACCTGTAAAATCTCTCTTTTGCCTTGCTTTGTAGTGATTCTCCATCTCCTCTTAGATCACTGTTGGAGCTTTCTGCTTCAATAACAGCAAACATGGCCCATTTTTAACTATTTATCGGCTGGAGCCGTTCTGAGCACAGTGAAAACAGAGTGTACACCTTCGAACGGGAGAGCACACTTTACCTGTGCATGTGCAGACTGCTTTATTAAGGCCAGATCAGCAATGATGCATACAGTACAGAGCCAGTGTTACTTCCAGTCTCCAGCTCCGGGAAAAGACTCAGAACAAACAGTGCTCCATCAGCCGTGCTCTGAAGTGAGGCAGGCGGCCGGGAATGGCAGGCCAAACACAGAGACTGAAATAGCAATACTGTATAAAGAAATATTATTGTCTCCGCAATGAAATATGCAGCAAACATGAAGAGCTAGGGCTGGATGTTCCACAATATTGAAGGGCTCATGTTACGCTATTTTTGATCTGTGTTATAATGTAATTTCTAATCAAAAACATACCCGGAGTTGTGTTTTGTTTAATTCACACCTATTTAACACACAAATTCTGCATATTTTGGCAGTTCTCTCTCAAACAGGTAACACTTGGGATGTCGTGGTAAAAAACTTTGTTTTTACATACACCTTCAATGGAATCATTTGGATCATTTCAGCCCTTGCCTATCGCTACTGAGCAAATGGTAAAAGGTAGCTGTTATGAAAACTACGCCTTCATGACATCCCAAGGTGGAACAGATATTTGGGCTTTGGAGATGTAGACAGACTAATAATAAAGGGTTACTCAAATCTGTGTAACTCCAGGTATGTTTGATGAGGCAACAACATTATAACATGGCTTAACCCTCCTGTCGTGTTCGGGTCAAATCTGACCGTTTTACAGCTTATAATATTCATAAATATTATGTTTTTCATCTGATTACCTCAAGACCTTATGATATCCTCCACACTGTGGACTTGAACATATAAAAGTGATGATCACCTATTTCGTTCAATTTTGAGTGTTTTAATCAACCTTGTTACACCTGTGGTGTTCCCGGTCAAAAGTGACCGCCATAGGAAATGAATGGGTATCCAGAGTAAATTCATTCAACATACAGAAAACATCCCCATACACACTGCCCCAGCACTCACACACACACACACACACACACACACACACACGCACACACACACACACAGGCACACATGCATACACACACACACACACAAACACACAAACCAGGGCATGCGTGTTGTGCTGGACATGACAACCGGTCTCCAAGGACATAATATCACATGTGACAACTTTTTCACATCACATGCTCTTGGTCAGGAGCTACTGAAAAGAAAGCTCACCATGGTAGGAACAGTGAGGAAGAACAAGCCCGAACTTCCCCCTGCGCTGGTAAAGACCAGAGGAAGACAGGCACTCTCATCACAATTTGCATTCACTGACACTCACACTCTTGTGTCATACGTTCCCAAGAAGAACAGAAATGTCATCCTGATGAGCACAGTACACAAAGACGCCGCTGTCAGCACCACAGAGGACAGGAAGCCCCTGATGATCCAGGACTACAACAAGAACAAGGGAGGTGCTGACTGCCTTGATAAGGTAATGTAAAGTCTCATCATGCATTTTATTTTATTTTTATCTAGGTGAATCATAGCATTTTGTGTACGACAGATTGAATATTGTTCCTAATCTCTTATTATTTATTGTTCCTTTATTGAAGCTTACTGGTACATACACCTGTAAGCGGATGACGGCTCGCTGGCCTGTGGCACTGTTCCACAACATCCTGGATGTGTCAGCTTTCAACGCGTATGTGGTGTGGACAGCAATCGACCCAACCTGGAATCAGGGGAAAAGTTTCAAGAGGAGACTTTTCCTCGCTTTGGTGACTCCTCTTATGAGCAGTAGCTCAGTTGGTAGAGCGTTTGTCCACTGATCCAAAGGTTGGCGGTTCAAATCCCGCTCTTGACATAAGAAACATCAGTGGTTGAGCGGTCAGATCCACTGACCCACAGGTTGGTTGGTACGATTCCAGCAGATACGATTCCCGCAGATAAATGCTGCCGTTGTGTCCTTGGGCAAGACACTTAACCCTCCTCGCCCCCGGTGTCTGCGTACACTGGTGTGTGAATGGGTGAGTGGTTCCTTGTTGTAAAGTGCATTGCGTGCCTTGAAGGTGGAAAAGCGCTATATAAAGACCATGTGACCATACAGCGACGCCAGCACATTCCCCGCACACCAGCCTCCGCCATGCTGGTTAGGAGCATGCAAGCTCCAGCCCCAGCCCTGGCTGCTCTCCCCCAACAAGGACATGGGCAGAAGCGTTGTGGCCTCTGTGCCCCTAGAGCAGGGGTGTCAAACTCAAATACACAGTGGGCCAAAATTTTAAATTGAACAAAGCCGCGGGCCAAGGTTGAACAAATATGAACTTTTAATATGGAGCCAAACAAGTTTTGATTTAACAATGAATATTGAACAAGCAAGGCTTATATAACTTAAAAGTGCAGGCGTGCAAAATAATAATAGTATTATTATTATTAATAATATGATTATTATTAATAATAATAATAATAATAATATTATTGGCGATTTCTTCTGCCACGATATAACTTGCCTTTACAGCAGCCTCACTTTGTTTTGTGGCTTTTGTGAACATTTTCTGTTGTGAAACCAAACCTTTTTTCATCTCCTTTACTTTCTGGCTCCTTTTTGCCGTGTCCAGGTCCTTATATTGGTCCTGGTGTTTGGTTCCATAGTGTCGTCTAATATTGTACTCCTTAGTTACTGACACGTTGGCTCCACAAACAAGACAAACAGGTCTGTCTTTTACATATGTAAACAGATATTCTGTCTCCCACCTGTCCAGAAAAGTTCTATTTTCTGACTTTCTTTTCGCCATTTTTTGGTAGGGTAACACAGTGACAGCTGTAGTTTGAGGTCGCAGTGTGGTCTGGGGGATGCGGGGTGCGCCGGGGCTTTCAGCCGAAGGAGTGCGCAAGAAGACGGATCAGTACCTTCCTAATACATCCAAGACCGCTACTGACACAGAGGAGGGGGCGTGTCTGCCTCTCTCCTGATTGACGCGCCAAAACAACAGCAGAGCATTATGGGATTTGTAGTATAAGCGGTAAATGTGGTGTTACAGCGCTGCCGCCGTATAAAACCGGCGGGCCAGCTCTAATATTAATTTGAAATTGCCTCGCGGGCCAAATATAATTACACTGAGGGCCAAATTTGGCCCGCGGGCCAGAGTTTGACATCTATGCCCTAGAGACATCAAAACGAGCCTGACATGCTGCTAATGTCATGCTTATGTTTGCAAGGCCCACTCTGACCTGAGTGTCACATGCCACTCATGTGCATGAATACACACACACACACACACACACACACACACACTGTTGAGTTTGGTGTTTGGTTTTCCATTTATTTTTTGTATTATATGTTCATTTTGTAGTTCATTTTCAGTGCCTAATTGTATTTTAACTGATGTTATTTAATGTTTACTTCTATAAATTGTTGTTAGACACTACTTTGAAACATTGTTCTCAACTAAAAAATGTTTAATAAAAAAATTGGTGTTGAAAAAAAAAAAAAAGTGCTAATTTAAGAGCAGTTAAAACAGACCGGCCAATTTTGACCGGGAACACTAAAGTAGGGGGCTGGAGGCGAACACGACCGGAGGGTTAATGGCATGAAATTTTCACTTTCTGTGGTTTTTGAACGTTAATGTGAGCTCCCCTACCCTGTTTAGGCCCCCCTAAGTTGCGAAATGTGTAAACTGAGCAATTGCGATCCTTTTTCCGCGTTTGAAAAAAAGACAGCCCAAACGGGCGATTTTGAATAAGGTACTTTTATGACGTCATACTCTGACAGGTTTCCACCCCCTCTGTCTGGATGTCCACCCCCTGTCTCTGGAAATCACACCCAGAGAATTTGGACCGGCCCTTACACAAACGCTACGAGCTACGAGCTACGAGCTGCTAGCTGCGGTTTGTTTTAGCCTGGAGAGACGCGAGAGCTCCGAAACGAGTGAAGCACGGGAGTTCTCTGTCCCTGGATGTGATGATGATGAAAAGAGCATGTTTTAGCTCCTTCATCTGAGCCTCTGAAACAGCAGTGGTTTAATTTTACTTTCTGTGGAAATTTGCCTATACAGGAGTGTTTTTTTCATGGGACAATACAGAGCTGGACTTGCAAATCGTTTTTTCGCTTCTCCACTCTTCCTCCCTTACACACACCGAGCGTGGTGTATTTGGCCACACCCCCACCCGCCTCCACTGGCCCGTCTCCGTCCTCCTCATTTGCATTCAAGTGACACGCCCAGAATAAAGTGTACAGAACCACATTTCTGAATAGGGCTGTCTTCAACAGGCTATATCATGCACCGAGGCTTGATTTTGGAGAAGGATTCATTTACAGTATTAGGGAACCACTAAGGCGCCAGTCGGCTGGTTAGCTCAACTGGTAAGTCATGGACTTTCCCCCTGGGGGTTGTGGGTTCAAATCCCCCCCCCGGGCAATGAGCTAACCAGTGTGGGTCCTTGGGCAAGACCCTTCACGGTACTGCCCCCCGGGCGCCGATAAAAGATGGCTGCTCACTGCTCCTGAAAAGGATGGGTCAAATGCAGGAGTCAAATTTCTCCCGTGTGTCATTGTGTGTGAGACCAATAAAGGCTTAAGCCTAAACTTAAAAGCATCAAGAAGTACCATGTCATGGGATCTTAAAAGCTTGTAGGAGTCAATTTTATGGAATATAGGACATTTAAACTGATCTCATCTTTCATTTATGTTGTTTTTATTTCAGGCATTTTTATAGTGAAAACACATGTCCCTATCGACCCAAAACGGTCACAAAAACTAACAACTAGCATGCTAACCACACATGATTCCTGATTCACAGTCAGTAGTCACGTTTTTGTTTTTTTGTTTTAGATTATATACTGACAGTTTGTAGAGAATGCTCAAATATGGAAAAAATGGGTAGAGGCCCTATAGTATTGATCAGTCAATATGATGAAAACAAATCCTGATGAATACTTTTGTTGTACCGCCGGGCCTTAGTTCCAAGCTCGAGTAACTGCGTGACCAAACCTCTGCTAAATGCTCCCATCTGATTGATTCACTGTATTGACCACCAGTCAGAGCAGGCCCTCGGGTTTGCATGTTTCAATATGTGGCCCTTAGAGGGAAAAAAAATGCAAACTGTGGGTTCAGTTAATTCGATTGTGATTACACTGGGGAATCCAAACCAAATCCATCAGAATATATGCTCATTTTGATTTTACTAGCCAAAAACAATAAATAACGTAAAATAGCAAGAAAAAATAAAAGATCGGATCTCCCTCTCTGCTGTAGCTCAGGGTGCAGGTCTAGCCTTTATACACTGCAGTGCCCCTCTATCTCTGATTCCCAACATTCCTCTTTGGGACGGTCATTTCCTGTCCCAATCTCACATCCTGATTATCGGGATAAACACAGGAACACTGCACTGTACTGGTTTAGCGATTACTGAACCAGTAGAAAGTCTTGTATTATGGGAAATTTATTCTTTGAACTTTGAGTCATGATGTAATGTCAAAAACATCATTGTGTTTTGTTTCATTTGCATGTTTGATTAAACCTCCCTCCCTCTACTGAGCTGAAAATGCTTTGTGCCACCTTGTGATATCATCAGATTATAATTGAGGAAGTGAATCTCTGTTTGCATTAGACTTTAAAGGGACAGTGTGTAGGATTCGTGGCGCATAGGTGGTTACTAGCTATTCCACTTCCTCTTTTGGCTATGGCAGACCTCGAGGGTCACCCGGACGCGACGTAGCGCCGACATCGCGCGTGCCCGCACACGAACCGCGCACCGCTGTATACATAAAACGCGGTCCCCCGTTCACTTTTTTTTTTTTTTTTCGCATGAAAACACACAATCCCGATCATGATTCATGACAATCTACACATCAAATGAAACCTTACAGTCTCCTCTTTTTGACTATACAATTCATTTCCCTGCAAAACAATCACTCCCCGAGCACATGGGGCTTTTATACAGAAAAGCACAAAACTTAGCTTACTTAGCTTACCTTTGAAGGCTTTGCACAGGTCAAACTCTGTATTTCATCATAAACTTGGTCTCAATCTGTCCATAAGGATCCAGCGAATAAAATCCAGTAAAACAATTTAGTCCAAAATACGTGTTATATCCATTACGAGTGTGATCCGGCAGCATGCTTCTTTACGCGAGGCTCCCCCTTCCCCCTCCCCTTCCCCTTCTCTCCTTCTCTCCTTCACTCCCATATGCAGCCGCGGAGCAGAGGAGCGAAGGAGAGAAGGGGAAGGGGAGGGGGGAAGGGGGGAGCCATATGCAGCGCGGATGAGCAGCTGCTAGCAGGAGCCGAGGCGAAGGATGAGCCCAAATGTCCTTCTGCGGCTCTCGTATTCAAAATGGCTGCCTCTATATGGGGAAGATCCCCCTTTTATGTGACTATATCTAAGTCCAAAAGAATACTTTGATTTCATGATGGAAGTGAAAAGGCTTGGAAAACAATGTATTTTTGAATGGGTATCTTCAATTTCAGTAATTAACAGGTAAAAATCTTACACACTGTCCCTTTAAACATATCTTCTATTGTGTGTAGAATCCCTCAGTCGTATGTAGACTCCATGGCAAAAGGAGAAATTCAATTTGTCAATATATGGTCGAATATATTTCACAGCTCATCCAAGCTGCTTCTACAGTTCTGGTCAGAGTGCTGGTGTAGGTGTACTGTAGTGAATGGGTGTGTCCAGACCTTGGTCAGAGAAAAGAACTGGTCTGAGAGGGGAGTTAAAGAGGCTATTTTTGTCAAGAAAGAGAATCCCTCCTTGAACAGAAATGGAGGTCTCAGACCTCATTTGTCTCCCATTTTTAACCCTCCACTCCCACTGCATAACTAACAGAACTAACAGAAACTGTAAACAAATAGGTGTGGCAGTCTTAATTTCATTGTAGTTAGCTCCTCCCTTCAGGCAGATATAGGCAGTGTCCACCACCGTCTGACCAGAACTGAAGAAGCAGCTTGGATGAGCTACATATTCGACCAAATAAACTTAGTTTAAATAACCAGTTGACAAATTGAATTTCTCCTTTTGCCATGGATATCTTCTATTGTTCTACTGTTAGCTTTTTAATAATAACAATGCTTTACAGTGGTATTGTGGTTTTCAGGTTTGACACCCCCCTGAAAGCTACACTGTGGTCACCTTTAATTCACTTTGCACTCTGTGGTGATCAGCTTCTCATAGCCACAGCTGCCCTGGGGTAGACTGACGAAAGCGAAGCTGCCAATGTGCACCATTGGCCTCTCTAACTACATAACCATCTTGCTCAAGGACACAAAACAATGTGCACTGCTCTGACTGGGGTTCGAACCACTAACGCTTGAGGAGAGTAGAGTCCTTGTGCTCACTTGGTGTTTTGTGTGTTCAAAAATTAAGTTTAACATACACTATAAAATGGAAAACACCGAGGCTAAGGTGTATTTTCAGATGTTGTTCAACAGGTTCAACAATGCATAGAGGAGATACAGCATTTATAATAATTTCCTTGTGTAAAATGTGTAGCTTTATGCCTTTCTGACCGTATGATGCTAGTTCTAAAAGCTTGCTTGGTCATAAATAATAAAATGTCTTTAGAGGAATCATTACATTTGACTTACTGTAGAGGTAGTAATGTAATGTTTAGTCTGGAACAACTTTTATGTTTTTATTTTACTGCAAACATCCTGTGTCCAATATCTTTATGTATATTCCTGGTATATTTCTATTTCCCCAAACCACATGCTATCCAGTCACACTTAAAGCCCAGTATGCACCAGCTCACTCGTTAAAATCTCACAGCTTTCCCTCAAGTGATTTAAAAATTACCTGGAAATATTCAGCATTTCCTCCTTTCCTGAAATGTAGATTGTAAAACTAACCCCAAGGCTGGAAAGTATCTCTGGTTTCTCGGAGGTAGATCTTCCATCTGTGACTCAGGTAAACAAACAGCCCAAACAGATTTATTTGTATAGTCTCTCTTTAGGCACACTCCACACTTTTTCAGTTTGTGGCCATACCTGCCTGTCAAAGCCTGATCCCGTCAGATCTCAGAAGCTAAGCAAGGCAGGGCCTGGTTAGTACTTGGATGGGAGACCACTGGGAATTCCAGGTGCCACAGTGGGGCGCCAGTTGCAAAAACTGTCGCTGTGTCCTTAGGCAAGACACTTTACCCACATTGCCTAGTATGAAAGTGGTGTGTGCGTGAGTGTTGGAGGTGGTCGGAGGGGCCGATGGCGCAGATTGGCAGCCTCGCTTCCGTCAGTCTGCCCCAGGGCAGCTGTGGCTACCACCACGTCTGGAGTGAATGAACAATGAACTGTAAAGCGCTTTGGGTGTCATGAAAGGCGCTATATAAATGCAATGAATTATTATTATTATTATTATTAGTTTGTCGTTCAGTTTGTAAAAGGTGTGTACTGTGTATTGCTTGGCCTGGAATGTTCCATGGGATGACATTATACTTATCCATCTAGCATTTATTCATTACGAGTGTTTCTATTGCTCGAAAATACCATAATTCCTTCTGTGAATAGGGATGACTTTCCACCGATCTGAACTGTAATGTAGCATAGTGCCTACTTGTCTCCCTAGTGATAGATAGGTTTAATCTATACTGTGGAACATTCTAGATAAAGCAATAACATTTCCATGGAGACGAGCAGGTTGCGAACCCTCCACTAGAAATGTTGCGCAGTGCATCTTTAATATTGTACTAGGGCTGCACAACATTTTACAGTCTAATAAAAGAATCACTATTTGTGTTGATGCATTTGGGTAATTTCAAAGGCTGTAATTTCCATAATTTCCTCCACTAACAAAAAAAAAAGATTCTTATTATTATTATGCATTTTTGTCCATTTAAAATGTGAACTTTTGGACCAAATCACTAATCTAATCACAATGCTTGTCAGAAAAATTGACGCGGAAGTCTTACTAGTTCTTTGTTTTATTTAACTATCCATCCATCCATTTTCTTCCGCTTATCCGGGGCCGGTTCGCGGGGCAACAGTCCAAGCAGGGACGCCCAGACTTCCTTCACCCCGGACACTTCTTCCAGCTCCTCCGGGGGGACCCCAAGGCGTTCCCAGATCAGCCGGGAGACATAGTCCCTCCAGCGTGTCCTGGGTTTTCCCCGGGGCCTCCTCCCGGTGGGACATACCCAGAACACCTCTCGAGGGAGGCGTCCAGGAGGCATCCGGAACAGATGCCCGAGCCACCTCAGCTGCTCCACTCGACATGGAGGAGCAGCAGCTCTACTCCGAGCTCCTCCCGTGTGACTGAGCTCCTCACCCTATCTCTAAGGGTGCACCCAGCCACTCTGCAGAGGAAACTCATTTCAGCCGCTTGTATCAGCGATCTTGTCCTTTCGGTCATTACCCAGAGCTCATGACCATAGGTGAGGGTAGGAACGTAGATTGACGGTAAATTGAGAAATTTGCCTTTTGGCTCAGCTCCCTCTTCACCACAACAGTCCGTTACAGCGACCGCATCACTCTCGACGTTGCACAGATCCGCCTGTCAGTCTCACGCTCCATCATCCCCTCACAAGACCCCGAGATACTTGAACTCCTCCACTTGAGGCAAGGACTCTCCCCCCACCCAGAGTGGGCAAACCACCCTGTTTAGCTATATTGCCATATGTCTAAAATGTGAAAAACATACTTGAAAAAATCTCAAAAATTCTCATTACATAGCTCAAGAATTTCACCTTAGAAACTGAAAGTGCTTGATTGACAGCTGCTCTCACCAGTCTGTCCTGCCTCGAGACTGCCGTTCTGTGGTGTCTGAGCTGTGATTGGTCGGTTTGGTGCCGGTGGGCGTGTCTCTGGGTGAATGTTTGTGCAGAGGTTAAGCAGCAGCAGTGATGGGAGAGGAGGAGATGGCCTTATTTAGTCACGAGGCTCAGGGCGTCCCGGCTCTGCTCCTCACTCTCTCCCTTTTACACTGGTCTGTCGAGTACGAGTCGAATGGTTGACCAAAGTACGAGTGTAATTTTCATTTTTACTAGAGCGGACAGAGCTTCATTCAGTTATTCAAATATTCTTTTTTATTCTCTGCTAGTGGGAGATTTTGTACATTTTATTTAGAGGAATACATAACACAAATTGTAATAATAATTAGTGTGTGTGGAAAAATATCGAAATATGATACAAAATTTGGTAATACAGTATCGTGTATCATGGGCTGCTGTATCGATATATCAAGAGTATTTCATTTTTTAATAATTTTTGTGTGACCGCACTACAGTTTTGTTGCTTATTTAGTGAAAGGAAACTTGTTTATACAATACACATTACATATTCAGTGCTTTAAAATCAATCTGGTTCTTAAAAAACAGCAATATATCATGTGCAAAATATGTATCGCCATATCCTGTCGTGAGCCATCGTGTATCGTATTGAATCATGAGGGACCCTGTAATTCCCAGCCCTAATAATAATAACACTGAACAGTAAAAACAGTATAGTATAGTGAAATTAGGTTAAAAAAAACAAACAAACAAATAAACAATATTGAAACCTGATTAAACATGTTTGCCACTGCCTCCAACTTCATTTTGCAATAGGGGGTCAAGTTTTTTTGATGGTCCTGCCCTGAAAAGGCTTAATATGTCTTACTCCACATAGTGTTTCTTTAAAATATTATTTTATTGTCCTGCATTAGAAGTTTGAATGCTCAAAAAAAATCTGTTTTCACCAACTCTCTATGTCCTCCCACTGCTCTATACTTATTATTCAGGTGTTGGGATAGTGTTGTTTAACCATTTTTCAAAGGCGAAACATGTGAAAATATGTCAGTCAACCAAAAAAACTAGACTAAGGTGGTTTTGGTTCGTTTAAAACGAACCAGAGTTCGTTTGCTCCTTTGATTCGGACCTTTTGGGCTGGTGTGAATAAAAACCAAACGTCTCGATCCGGAGCAAACAAGCGGACCGAGACCACCTAAAAAGGTCGGTCTCGGTCCGGTTCCATACGAATCCTGGTGCGGTTCGTTTGAGGTGAGAATGCAGACCGGACTCGATCCGACACAAGTTGGAAACTTACGAGGTTTACTTACGTTTTGCGTGAAGAGCAAGAGTCAGAACTTGTTGCGCACATGAGCGTTGTCTTCTGTAGTCGTCTTGCCCTGTGTCTTCGTCATTTGGAAATTGATTGTAAAATAGTGTAAACCTCACGATGCTGCTCAAACATTTGTGCAAACTGTATAAACTGAGCAAACCATATCGCTAAGGCTAGATTGAAAACAGCACGTAACACCATTATTCTCCTCCTTCCACGACACCGACAGGGCTCATTCTGTCCAATGGCTGAGCGACCTCAGCACACGTGCTTTTGTTTATAGATGTTAGTTCGCTTGGGGAAAAACTGCAGTGTGAAAGCGAACCGCACCAAAAAATAAATAAAAAATTTGGTCCGGACCAAAGCAAGTGAACTATCGGACTTTCCTGGTGTGAAAACGACCTAATACTCAACATTTGTCTTATGTAGAGCAGTGTACAATGTGAGGAGGGTGGTATTGATACATCTTGAGAGTAAACCCAAGTATTTTTTTGAGTCTGATCTTGTCCTTGTTTCCTGTAGGTGAGCTGTTCATGGCGGAGGGCCGTCTGAAGGAGGCGCACTTCTGTATCTCTGAAGCGAGTTCTCTGTTCCCAAACTCCCACTCGGTGCTGCTGCAGAGGGGGCACCTGGCCGAGCTCCGGGGGCAAACCCAAGAGGCCAAGACTCTGTATGAAGAGGCCCTGGCCATCCACCCAACCGGAGAGAAGATCCTGGTGCATCTGGTGAGGTTTCTCAAACTGTGGGATGGGTTCAGCGGGAGGTATACAGGGTCCTACATTAAGGCTCTTCTAATTAAAATTAGATGCTCGAAGTACTGATTAATAAAAAAACACATACACAAATAGTATGAAGTTGCCTGAATAGTTTTGGAATGCTCTTGATCTTTATCAGAACTAGCTTAAAGGTTGTATGGAGGATTTTTTTGTTTTGTTTCAAATGGTCAATGATATCATTATAGAGATGCAGCAGCCTTGTAATTATGATGACAAAAAAAAAAGACTGAAAATCCATCAACTGTGGACGTGCTGAGGCCAGATAAACTTTAGCCAATAGATAACCAGGCTACCTCATTATCTATTGGCTGTTAGGTTGTCAATCAAACTCCTTACATTTCTAGTGTAACTGACTCGCCGGCATGCTGGGATTACGTGGTTTACGTTCGCCTCTCACGCATTCTACATATGCAAGACGCTGTTTACTCGACCAACGCAGCGGTTCTTAGCGGCTTTTTCCAACTGTAGCTTCCTCGCAGTTTGCACAAAGTTTGTTGCAATGGCAAACAAGAATCCACTACCAGTTAGCCGCAAAAGAAAGTCCGTTTTTGAGGTCACTGAAAGAATAAGAGAAGGGAAAAAGGAGCGAAGCTAAACTAAGGTGATTCTCGGAAATTCTTTCCAGCGATGGCATGCCCTCAAGTCGAGGGTCTAAAGGCACTGGTCGCTAAATTGCTTCTAGACAGGAAACTTCTGCTTATCATTTGAAAACATACAGTATAGTTACAGCAATTACAACTATAACTACTACAACTATATCGGCTATATAGCACCGGCTATAAACAAGCAGCGTAAGCGTAAGGAGGAGGTGGGAGGAGGATTTTCTACTTAGAGAGCTGTGTGTGCGCAACATTTGAAAAAGGACAAACAGTCGCTGGGTTTTTCGTTCCTTGGAAAATCCTCTATACAACCTTTAAAGCTACAATCTCTAATTAGATTGGTCGTTGTATTCTCACATAACACCACTAGATGCTATCTATGTTACTTCAGTCTTATAGTGTGCGAGCTTTGGCGTGACAGGACGAGCAGGGAGCACAAAATGATAGTTTAAAGACCACATAGTAATAAAAGAAATGTCAATAATTTTGTGTTTAAAGTTACAGTCTAGTGTCCAAAAGTGTTAACAGTAGTATCAGAATTGGTACTGAATATAGAGCGTTTTGAGTTTAAAATTTTAGTTTTGTGAATACACTCGTCAAGATCAGACCTTTGTGCGCTGTTTGCATCTAAGCATAATGCCTATTTATCATCTACAAACCTAGAAGTAATACTGATGGTCTGGTGTTAGCCCTGGAGTTTTGTTATCATGTTTAATATCAAATAACTTGACTTGATTTTAGGTTTATAGGTGGGCTAGTTCTATTTGAGCGAGTTACCGATACTATTAAAAGTGCTTGGAATTCTATCTTTTCTATATCAATGGTTTTTATGCTAATAATTGGAGTGAAACATTGAATATTATAGCCATAACACTCACTAGATTTAATGACATAGATCTTACACAGTGGTCTTTACTGTAATGGAGACATACTAACATCATGCTTGGCCAGCTCCTCTCAAGCACTTCTGGTCATTAAGTTACCATTGATGTTCACAAAGCAGAAACATACTTAAAATGACTTACATAACATGATTAGATTATTTTACACTGTAATTTACACCATAGCATCCGTGCCCAACAGCCTGGGTGTGAAAAACAGAACTACTTACAGCTGGAGATGGGCGATGTTGACAAAAAATGTTTTTGTACAGTATATTGAATATGTTTATATATATATATATATATATATATATATATATATATATATATATATATATATATATACACACACACATATACATATATTTTTCCAACCTAATTAGACATTTTACACTGCGGGTTTTAGTTTGAATACAAGATTTTTTAAACATATCCAATCAAAACACCTATAGATGCAGGTTAGATAAATGCAAAGGGGTCTTTTGTCCCAGGCCCAAGGGATTTAGGGGCCCAGATTTTCACCCTCTAACTATTAAAGGAAAAGTAACGTTTTTTTACAATCTGAACCTTCTTTCGGCAATAAAACAAGTAGTTTTACTCACCCATAGCAGTTTGGTGTCATTTTGAGCAGTTTCGTAGAAGTTATGTTGTAGCGTATCCGTTAACTTGAGTGCTCGGGGCATTACTTTGCGGTCTCCAAATAACACAAACTTTAACACTTTTCAAATCATAGAAGCCCGATGTCTTAGTCTACGATTTCGTTTGAAGCAAAAGTGGCCTGTAATCCGAGATTTAACCATAGTTTCTAGTAGATGAGGAGGCCAGTGCGACTGTGCTCTCAGCTCCCGGGACCCAAACATGAAACGCAAAGCTGTAAACTATGGATAAATCTAGGATTACAGGCCACTTTTGCTTCAAACGAAATCGTAGACTAAGACATCGGGCTTATATGATTTGAAAAGTGCTAAAGTTTGTGCTATTTGGAGCCCGCACGGGGCATATTACATGCTTGGGGAATATATTATATGCCCCGAGCTATGGCTAGAAGTTGCGCTAGGCTAACCGCAAATCTAAAACATCTCTGGAAGTGCTCCATATGACACCAAAGTGCTATGGGTGAGTAAAACAACTTGTTTTATTACCGAAATAAGGCTCAAATTGTAAAAAAAAAAAACGTTACTTTTCCTTTAATTTATAGCCCATGTAAGGCTTCTTGGCCCAGGCCCCCAAATTTCTCTCGATGGGCCTGGATAAGTGTAATATCATATTGTGGAACATTTCAAGCAAATATAACATACCCCCCCACTGGAGTAGTCACTGCACCTTTAGGCTGCGTCCCATTACTCTGTCTTACCCCTTATAAATGTATATTATAAATGTATTATTTTTATTTAGGCTGCGTCCCTCTACCTGGCTGCTACATCTGCAGAGGTGACAACAACTGACGTAAACAAACGTAACCTCAGCTCGACAAAAAAACTAGCTTGTTTATACATAAAAGTTCGATGAAAACGATAACGTTGGCTATACACACATCACTACAGTTAAACCCGCAACAACAGTTCACTAAGAGTAACGTAGAACATAAGCGTCATAATTGTAAACCATGCTAAACTGTTAATCGATAATTACAACTGCTGAAAATACATTTATGAGACTCCTTGGCTGGTCGATGTGACGCTGCCATCCTGATCCCAAAATCTGCCTGAGCTTGTAGGTGTACCCCTTCGTTCCAAGTCTGGTCGAGAGCTTACTTAGTTTCAAGGGGTATGTAGCCTTCAGTCGTGGCCCCAGCCCTTGATCAAAATTAGAATCGGGACACCCCTTGCCCTCACATGAACGCGCAAAACCAAGGGGCAGGGGTAAGACGAAGGGCTAAGACAGAGAAATGGGACGCAGCCTTGATCTCTCCTCTATCCACCAAATACCTACAATAAAATAAGTGTCATTAATCAGTTTTATATACAGTAGGGACATTAACAGTGAGCAGACAGGTCTTTAAGCCACAATATGTTTTGGAATTTCTGGACCCATTTTAATGTTAACATGTATGAATTATCTGTTTGATTTCATTTGATGTTTCCATGTTTTTGACTCCAAACCTGGACACCCTCTGACCACATAAGGTTAACACGTCTCCAGCTCTCGTGGTGTGTTTTGTGTGTTTTTACGGGCAGTCCCACTGGGGTAGACAGAGTACGCAGCTCTTCCATATTTGGCCTGTGGGAGAACCGGTCCCAGGGGGTGAGGAGTTGAAGCGAAGCCAGCTGGCAACCTCTGACTGTGGGTTTGTTACGGGGCAGATGTGCCTGTGTCTGTGTGGATCTGGCGCTAGGACACGTGGGCCCATACATTTGGAGAGAGGCCAGGAGAATTGGAGATATGCCATTAAAAATAATTTCATCACCGTTTTCTTAGAGTCAAGAACACGATTTTAATTTAATGTCACTTCATGTTCCCTTGATAATATTGCCTTTAAGAAGTGACTAAAGCTATCTGATCTCCCTTTTCACTGTGATTGGACACTCACTCAGAGCGTGACGGACACTGACCAATAAGAGAAGAGGGCAGGGAAAAGTGTTGATGACGATATGATCTTAAAAGCAAATATGCATTAAATTATAGTTCAATTTTTAATGTCATCTCACCCAACCCCATCTTAAACTAGCAAAGCTTTGTACTCACTGACCTCTAGAAGATTCATATAATTCATTCATTTATTAAATACCTGTACTTTTAATTAGTAGTCTCTTTACTTTCATTCACCCTACTTACTTTGCCTAGTCTTCCATTTATATACTCTATTTTAAAGGATATAGTTCTGCAAAATCAACTTTTTGCTTCTATCAGCCTGCTTCTAGATGTAGCGCAATATTGCAGTTTACAATTAACAAAATGTTTATTAAAATCTACATATTTTATGCTTATGAAAAAAGTATGATGTCACATTGCAAAAGAAAATTAAATGTCAACTGGACATAAGTCTTTAAAAGTGAATTAAAGATCCCATGACATGGTACTTCTTGGTGCTTTTATGTGGCTCCTTAATGGTTTCCTAATACTGTAAATGAATCCTTCTCCAAAATCAAGACTCAGTGCATGAGAAAGAGAGATAAGATGAGAAAGAGTAATTTTTCTCACTCTGAACACTCTATAATGGGCGTTGTTGCTTGAATGCAAATGAGGAGAAAAGAGCTGGCCAATAGTAGAGGGTGGGGCGTGGCCAAATGCTCCGCTCTCAGCTGTGCCCTGTGCGCTCTGATCCATTTCCGTGTTTTTGCACGGGGGGAGAGATTTGAAGCGTTCCATTGAAAAATAAACACATTTCCACATAAAATAAAATTAAACCACTGCTGTTCAAAGGTCCAGAGGCTCAGATAAAGGACTTCCGAGCCTAGAAACACTCGGATGTGCCTCCAGGCAAATAAAAAAACGCATTTCGCATTGCCTAGCGCATTCGCAGTCCAAACTCTCTGGGCGTGATTTACAGAGACGCTGAGTACAGACAGATGGGGGTGGAACTGCATTTGCATTTCTTTTTTCGATCTGACGTCAATAAGGTGCCTTGTTCAAACTCGCCCGTTTGAGCTCCGATTTTTTGTAACGCAGAAAAGGATCGCAAATGCTCAGTTTAGACATTTCACAACTTTTAACCATGGGGGGGTGGGCCTAAACAGGGTAGGGGAGCTCACATTAACGTTCAAAAACCTCAGAAAGTGAAAATTTCATGCCATGGGACCTTTAAGTGAATGGCTTTTTTCAGAGTAAACTACCAATATCCAGAAGTTGTTAAATGGGTCATTCCAGAATTGGAGGACATTTTGGCTTTAAAATTCTTGATAAATAAACCTTCACTTTTCTGATTTTCTGCTACATATTCATCAATAATAGGTAATAAACTATCAAATGCTTGATTAGCTCAGCTTACGGTCAATGGTAAAAAAAAAATGTATATGATTTATTTATTTATTTCCTCTAATCACAGTAACAGGGTTGCAGGTAACAGGGTTGCAAAATCGCACTAATGTTCGCTTTATCTCAGGAATAGAAGCTAGCTGTTTAGCTAGCTGTTATTACTAATCAAGAGGAAAAACTTATTTATGCAAATATGTAAAGGAAAAAAAATTGTCTTATTCTGATCATTTGCATAACAGGGTTGCATGAGGCAGAGTGAGACATTCAATCAACGCTAACTATGTTATAAAAATATGAAAAATAGAAGAGAAGATAAACCTTTGCTCTGCCCATTCTTTTGGAAAACTGTTTGATGATGTCAAGTCCAGGGGATCATGTGGTTCTGCTTTCTTCTTCTTCTACCAGACTAAAAATGTTCTGGTAACAGGGTTGCGTGCATGTTGTGGGACACATGTTCCATGAATAATAATTATTATTTGAAATATTATGTCTATTAAAACAAATGTTCCCACAGTTACAAGAGATGGAAATGACAACAAATTATAGAAAAAACAAGAAATTTCAATTCAATTTTAACTGTTTTATTTGAGATTCAATTTGGTCATTAGAGGGGTGGGACAAGAGGAAAATGGCATTTTGGGTGGTACTCCAGACTTATTTGGTATTTTAAAAACTATTTTCAAGCTTTCTTTTCTCTTAGTTTTTTTAGATTTGGTCTCAGGACAAGTAAATTCACTCAGAAACTGTATGTTTTAGTATTTTGTATGTAGATTATTTAATATTTGATGGGTGGGACGCAAAATGTCCTCCAATTCTGGAATGACCCAAATGAGGCTGGATAATGCAAAATATTGGGTTTTGAACTTAAAATGCAACTATTGGTGTGTTTCAGATGACATCATAACATTCTACAGGCCAATTATGTTAATTTAACTTTATTTAATCTCCTTTTGAAAAGAGACCTGGCCATGGTAGCAGTCAACAATGAATAAAAAAAACTATGAAATCACAAAATATCACATTATAAAAACAATTTGCATCTCTCAAAAAAGCATACACATCTTGGTCACCGCACTTTTTCTACCAGTGTGTTGAAATACATTGACTTTTGGGGTTTAATCAATAGTACAAATGATCACGTTTTGAATATTTCATGGCAAAATACAATGAGAAAACTGACTCTTGCCCTTCATTTGGGAGGATGACATCACATTCTCCACGTTATGACCACTTCCCTTGTTATATCGCCTGCATTTTACAATTCTCTATTTACGTTAGACGTTACACCGCGCGTAAACCTCTTGCTCGCTTCCTTACAAGTCTCCTTTTGCTTTGTCATGCGCCTCTAGTCTGTCTAAAGGTGACAGCGAGTGGGGCATTACATTTGGAGCGCTGCCATGTTATTTCAGTCTTACATCATCTTACCCTTACCCATAATCCATCTCTTCTTTTCTCCTCTCCTACTTGCGCCCGTCTTTGCTCTCAATCCTCCTCCTGCATTTATTTTTACTCAAAACTCTATGGACAGCATGTGTTCCAGTGACCTATTTATCCGCACTGCCTCTGGGCCCTTTTTGATTATTCTAGCAGTAGATCGTCTTACACTTCAGCTATTATTCTGAAAAGCACATAGGGTTCTTTCTATGAATTTCTATGCCTCCCAATAAATGTCATGTTTTCACTTGGGTTTCATAGATGTTGTGGCGCTATGTCCATACGCTGATGTAACTTTCAAAAGTCAACAGAAGGTTGCTTAAAGGACCTACAGCTCTGGAAAAAAAATAAGAGACCACTGCAAAATTATCAGTTTTTCTGATTTTACTATAGGTAAATATAAGTATGTGTTTGGGCAAAAGGAACATTTTTGTTTGAGTCTATAAACTACTGACAACATTTCCCCCAATTTCATTTAGAGCATTTATTTGCAGAAAATAACAAATGGTCAAAATAACAAAAAAAGATACATGTTTTTAGACCTCAAACAATGCAAAGAAACAAGATCAAATTCATTTTAAAGGGATATGCCACCCCCAGTTCAAACTTGGGCATCTCCCCACAGTCCAGAGACTAAAATAAGTGGTGGAAAGTGATTTGCACATTTATTTGCACTCGATATGAATGCGCACTACACAGAAAGTAATTGGGAAACGCATCGAGCAAATTAATTCCTTTTGGCCGAAATCTTTCTCTGGCGACGTTAGACTCCAGTCTAAGGCGGAGTAGCTGCAGATACCGCGGCGGTCAGTGCTGACAGACTCGGACAATAGCTGGGTGACCAGGAAAACGCTTTCCACCACTTATTTTAGTCTCTGGACTGTGGGGAGATGTCCAAGTTTGACCTGGGGGTGGCATATCTCTTTAAAACAACATAATACTAATATTTACACTTAAGAAGAGTTCAGAAATCAATATTTGGTGCAATAACACTGTTAACATGTCATTCAACTTTATCTACACTACATTATTCAACTATAGTCTATTTTTAAGTCTATTTTTAAATTATTTTAAGCCATTATTTATTATTTTGTTTTATTGCATGCTACATTTTCCTGCTGTTCTTGATCTGTGCGTTTGAACACTGGAATTTCCCCACTGTGGGACTAATAAAGGCATATCTTATCTTATCTTAATAACCCTTATTTTTAATCTAAGCTTTCATGCGTCTTGGCATGCTCTCCACAAGTCTTTCACATTGTTCTTGGGTGACTTTATTCCACTCCTGGTGCAAGAACTGAAGTAGCTCAGCTTTGTGTTTGTGTTGGAATTCAACAGACGCTGGAATGGAGTGGCTGTAATACATGTAGATTTCAGAAATAAAATGGTAAATGGTAATGGTCACATCTTTATATAGCGCTTTTCCACCTTCAAGGCACCCAAAGCGCTTTACAACAAGGAACATTCACACCCATTCACACACACATTCACACACCAATGTACGCAGACACTGGGGGCAAGGAGGGTTAAGTGTCTTGCCCAAGGACGGCAGCATTCATCTGTGGGAGCTGGAATCGTACCAACCAACCTGTGGGTCAGTGGATCTGCCATTGATGTTTCTTATGTCAAG